>JAUMHM010056192.1:0-14757 GCA_032362435.1 Melikaiella ostensackeni
AAAAAGAATTGAAATCGGCCGAACGAGAGCGCCACACGGTGACGAGTCCTAAAACTTTTTGATCAAGGTGGTATGCCAGGGAGATCACGTGCAGATTAAATATTTAGCTCGAGACAGATCATAGAAAAAAGCTTGAGAGTAAACAAAATAGTTCTCCGTGCATTTGTTGATTTGGAAGAAGCTTTCGATAAGGTGAATAGATCTAAACTTTGGGAAGTCGTGAAAGAGTATGGATTGAATGGTTAGCTTCTAAAAGCAATAAAAGCAATATGTAATAGTATTAAAGCAACAGTAGAAGTAAATAAAGATTGGTTTGATATTAGGCAAGGCGTTAGGCAAGGCTACGTTATGTTCTCCTAGATGTTCAATATATACAATATCACCAATAAAATTTATAGGTCTTTTTATCATCTATGATAAGCTTTCACAGACATTTCTGAAATTCGTAAGAAAAATTTCTTTTGATTTTGAAAATGCTCTAAGTTTTGAAATTTTTGTTGAAATAACCTAGTTAATGAACTTGACCTCAATTTTGAACCTCTAAATAAGTTTACCAAAGAAAAGTTTCTTTGATTTGAAGAAATATTTTTCTTGCGCTTGTTTGTTTGATATAAAGAAATTTGTTTTGTCCCAATAATAGTTTTTCTTATCGTAAACCAATATTGACTTGAAGGAAATTATTTCTTACATTTCTTTTAGTAATTTCTTTGAGTAGAAAGAATATTTCTTCAATTTTCATATTCAAAAAATTCTATTAAAGAGATAATTCCTTCAAACAAAAAAATATCAACTACATCATTGTTTAAGATCCAATAAATTTGTCTTTCCTTTGAAAGTATTTTTATATCAAAGTAAAAAAATAATGTTAGAAAAAAGATTTCTTTAATTCAAGGCAACTATTTTTCTGGGTGTAGGCCGTTGTCCTTTACATCAAGAATATGTGCATAGAAAAGTAAAAATACAAATTTATGAGATATTGTACTATAAAAAATATTTTTGATTCAAAAATTCTATTAGGCAGCAGAAATATTAAGCAGAGCTTTTAAAACATGATGAATTTTTTAAAAGTGTCTTGATGGTACAATTTTTGTTTGTAAATCCTTTGGTAGACGTTCACGTCATAGCTACAAGAATCCAACCAAAAGCAGTTTCATTAAAATGAAAGGACGTGGGGTTTCACGTTTATACCGATTCAAAAACAATTAACACGAATACCAACAAAACGTTTTCATTTTTCTTTGATTCAACAGAATAGTTTATTCGATGTATTTAACAGTTAATGTGAGACACTGAATAAAAAAAATGGTACTAAAACAAGTTTACTTGAACGCATGGATTTGTTTAAGGACATGCTATGCTCACCCGATTCCTACTTTACTGACATTGTTTTGCAACAACTCATGTCCACACGAATTAAAATATCGACTTGAAAATCTAAGAAATTATATGAAAAGCACCAAGGAACGTTTATATGGTCCTAAATTTTCTCGAAATCTAAAGAGAATTTTCCGAAAATTTCTCAACATTAAATTTTTGTTGTTGATAGTTTGCTTTTAGGGCCTTTTAACTAATTTCCAAAATAAAGGAACCCAATAAATTCTAGTCAGGAACTGCGTGGGTCTTAGTTTATGTGGCCCACTTCACTAAAATTTTTTCAATTCTCACAAAAACAAAAATGAATCATAATATTCATAATATAAATATTTGAAAACACAATTAGAAATGAAATTTTAAGAGCTTTTACGGCCTACAATAGTTACCCTCCTTTTTGGTCTGAGAAAATGTCCAAGTCCACCCTGGAAAAGCCCAGCTGGGCTATCGCAGGGGCCTCCAATGGCTACTCTCAATAGAAAACTGCGCATGCGTGATTCCTGTCGACGCTGTCGACGTGCGCAGTGAGTCGGTGACTCGCAATTTTGTAACAGCTGTTAGCAACAGTACGACACGACGCATCGCTTCTTTCAAATTTCATCAATTATTCCAGTCACTTAGTAGAATATTGAACAAAAATGAGTAGAATTCGTGATAGTAAATTCAGTGAAATATTTTGGTTTAAGTATGAAGTGAATTTAGTTGTCATGAGAGACAATGACAAGTGATTCTTGTACTTGGAACATAGTTGTGTTTTTCTGAGTGAAAATATTGCGATAATTAGTCATATTTTCCTTAAATTGAGAGAAAAGTTACTTTATCAATCAGGGGAATCTGTCGTATTCTATTCAACCAGTAGAAATTTATTTATTTATATCTACAAAGTCAATTAAAAGCAATCGAGCAATAGAAAAAGTCTAGACTACCCAATAAGAGTTGAGTGATTAAGGGCCTCCGAAAACATAGGAAGATCCTAAATTTAAAACTGAGCCCAAACGAAGAAGCCATTTTGTCTAGTTTTCTGCATACATAATCTAAAGATTAACAAGGTTTGCGGATCAGGTCGTTTTTTCGGAAAAAATTATATTTTTTATGTAATGATCGAATAAAAAATGCAATAAGGGGATCCGACGCTCGAGCTGGTTAATACTTTTTCGAAAATCGATCCAAACTCGAAATGCGTAGAAATTCAAAATAAAAAATATGTGATTGTTCTACGCATCAAGATGCATCTTTTTTTCATTCAAATTTTTTTTATCCGACAAATATTTTTCGAGATGAAAATTGAAAACCGTCATTTTCGCACAGATCGAAAATCAATGTTTTTCAAAATAGAACTCGCGATTACTCGCTCAATGTACTACCAAATGATTTAAAACCGCGACCATTTCATTTGGTTGACTCTAGCGGAGTCATCAAGTCGTAGAAAACAATAAAAATCATTATTGTTTAAAAGATATTTAAGAACAAATTCAGGGCTCCCGAAACTCGTGCACGGGACGTTCCTGTAAAAAAAGAGTCGAGGAAATTTCATGACCCAGTAAGCTCTCAGCGAGGCGATTGTTCCTTAGGGTTTGAGGAAGTTTTCTACAAAGTTTCACGCAATCACATTCATAAACATAGAAACAGTGTTGAGTTTGAAAAATCGTCACCCAACGTCGCGCGATCACTTATCAGATCGCGCTCCGTGATCACGCGACGTTGCGCGACGATTTTTGAAACTGGACGCTGTTTCTGTGTTTATAGATGTAATTGCGTCGGATCCCCTTATTGCATTTTTCATTCGATTATTACATAAAAAATATAATTCTTTTCCGAAAAAACGGCCTGGTCCGCAAATTTTGTTACTCTTCAGATCATGTATGCAAAAAACTAGACAAAATGGCTTTTTCGTTTGGACTCAGTTTCACATTTAGGATTTCCCCGAGATTTCGAAGGCCCTCAAAGGGTACTTTTGTCAGTGCTTGGTTAGATGTTCCAGCTAGAACCTGGCTAAAACAACGTTACAGAACTAGTCCAGCCCTCTCCATTTTCCCTGATCAGCGCCCGATTAGAAAAAGGGAAAACTGTACAGGGTCATACTAAATCCCGATCGCGATTTCTACATGGGTTGCTTTTTATTGTGCAAGATAGGCCGCAATTGCCGGCAAATAAACACGAAGTTGGCGGCTTGCGGTCAATTAGGAAACGCTTTCACACTTTTGCCCGTAATCGTCCTTCCGGATATTTTTAGTCTTTATAATGTGATGCGACTAAACATTTTCTTTCTCCCTCTTTCTCCCCTATCCCAGGGTAATGGATTTTTTTTCGTGAGTAGTAATCCTGAGTTTTGAAACGCGGTGTCGTTTGGCATACGGCGGTTTCAAGATTTTAATGAAAGAAAATAAACAGGCGGCAGGAACTCGTTTCCGAGTCAGGACGCGCTATAACCGTTTAGTTGAGATGGGAGAAGCTCTATCGCGATGTTGGTAGTCATTATGCGCAGATAAGGGAAGTTTTTACACTGTCGTAACCCTATTAACAGGGCTGTACTCCACACATCGTGTGGATACTACATATGGATTTCGTAGGTAAAGAGAGAAAGGGTGAGAGGGGGTGAGGGATAGGGATAGGGGTTGAAGATGAAGAGATAGACGTAGGTATTCCGTGGACAATGGGGACCCAGGGTTCATCTGCAACCCACTTCCACTTGACATTCCTCAACGCTTATGTGTTCAGTATATTTTGGACATTACATGTGTACACATGGTAATAAACGAAAAGATGCATAAACTGAGTGTTCTGAAATAATTGATCATTTTCATAGAAATTGGGAGCATTGATGGATCCGATAGATTCGTATTTCTCATTAATAGGAAAGATATACTCACCAAAAACATCTACGATGTAAAAAATTCTGCCAAGTAAAAAGTTATTAGTACAATCAACATAGTTTGTGGAATAAAAGCTTGCTAAGTAATTTTAAAAGGTGTCGCCACCGCCGCTGTCTCACGAATTCCAAGGGTATGCCATGACCCATTCTGTAGTCACAAAAAATTGTGCCATGGTTTGTCCACAGCGGCGGAGCGACGAACTAGTGGCGGGTCGATCGTCACTCGATTGTCTAACATTAGTTTAAAGGTATTACCATGGAAATGTATTCGTAGTGTACAATATTCATTTATTTTCACAAGTTTTGTAAATAAACTGTAAATAACAATTGACGGTAGTTACTGAATAATACCCTATTGTACTAATGGGTATAAGTCACAGAAATCAAACAAAGAGAAGTTTCATTTCTTTTCGGTACCGCAAAATTGTGTTGAAAAAAGGCAACGTGCAAGCCTACGGAACGAAAGTGATTTTTTGTGCAAAGCTGGACAAGTCGTTTGCAAAAAACATTTTTTAGAGACCGATATTGTTAGGGAAAAACAGTTTTTAGCTCTTGATGGAAGGGTTATGCCGGTAAATAGTGTAATTTTTATGGTGAAATTTTGGAAACACAATAACATAACCTCTACTCAAGTTTCATAGATTGATTTTAATTTTTCTAGATTTTCTGTCAATACAGGCAATAAAGGAACATCAAAGTAAAAATTTGTTAATTTCTTAATACCCATATAAGTATAGTTACAATTGCAAGACAATAAAAACTACAAAATTTCATAAAAATCACCAAGAAAAACTGTCGAGATTTTTAAATTTACAGGTGGTTTGTATTGTGCCTTCTTTTATTTATCTCTTTCAATCCTGTAGATTTTACAATGTCAATATATTTTACAACCGCAAAAAAATAAATAAACAGAATTTTATAAACAATAAAAATGAAAACCACAAGAAACAATAATTCCTACAAAATCTATGGAGTACAAACTTGTTATTTATTTTGTATGTTTACTTCAAAAAAGGATAGATAATATAGGGTACCTTTCCGCTGAGCAAAATTGCGGAGTTAAAATAATGATTTATAAACAATAATAACACCCATCAGCTTCGTTTCTTGCCCCAAAATTTTGCTTTTTTCAAAATTGATTTTGCCAGGAAAAAAATCGAGTAGAAAACTTAATAATTACTTTAGTCCAAATTGAATCAACTACTTCCTGACTTTTTTTGAAATAATTAATTTGGAATATCAAAAAATTTTGAGGCGAGAAACGAAGTCGATAGGAGTTATAATGATTTAGAGATCAATTCTAAAATTTTGAAATTTTGCTCCGTGAAAAGGTAATTATATTTAGTATCAAATAATAAATATATTACCATACGGGGGCCTTCAGAAAATCCCCCAATATATTAATCTAAAATAAAAATGAAATTCATGTTCTTTAAAATAAAATATTTTTTTTCAATACATGAAAATAGTAATTCACGAGCACACAGTATGAGAAGAAGTTGAAGAAAACTTCAACATGTATCATGAAAGAGAAGGTAAAAAACATGCAAAATAATAAATCGTACATCGAGGGTTTCCTATTTCCAGCAAAAAAAAAACTCTCTAAGGGGTTCTCTTTCTAATTTTTTGAAGAATCAGAATTATTTTCATGCATTTCTAATAGCAACCGGTAAAAAAAATGTGTGAGCAATAATATACCCATTACGGGGTTTGACGCGCGCGAAGCGCGCGTAGGGGATTTGCAGGTTGCCTTCTCTTTTTTTTCTTCACTCTATTATTTTATTTTTGAGTTTTGTTTTCAATTTGGATAGAAAAATTCGAGGGTTTTTGCTTTAAACTTGATCGTTGGATTCTTCCTTTTTTTCTTATATTTCCAGGAATTTCGTAGTTAAATTTCCAGGAATTTCGTAGTTGAATTTGAATGTTGAATGTTAAGAAGGAATATCAATTTTGATTTATTTTGATTTGAATTTCTTGAATTTTGATAATAATTACGCCAAGTTGTTTTATATTGAAATATGTTGGAAACAATTGTCAATCGGGGGCCAAATCCAAAATGTAGTTACTGCTTTCTTGTTTTGCACGGCAGAATACTCGTTTCAAAGTCATAATACTATTTAATACTCAACACTATATAATGCACATAATCCTGAAAAAGCTCACTGGAGCTTTATCTAGTCAATTTTTCCTGAATTTTTTAGACAAAATGGTTGAAATTTGTAGGCTATAGGTCGACTGAACTGCTCAAAAATTAAATTTCGGGACTAAAAAGTGAAATATCTCTAGAAATAATTAATAAATAAAAGAATTCCTGAAAGACCTCACTTGACCTTCATCTAGTCAATTCATTCTAAAATTTTTATACAAATCAGTTGAATATTGTAAGCTACTGGTCGACTGAACTGCTAAAAATGATACATTTTTCATGTTTTCTGAATCTGCTGTGTCCATTTACTAAAAAATGAACAATACGTGTACACATAAGTGTTTTTTAGCAATTTTTTTCAGTTCTAAAAGCTTTTATGAAAATCGATGAAAATTTGCTGTGATATCCACAGAAGGGTCTAAGTGCATAGATAGTTCGAGACAAGATATTCGCGGCTTTTACTTGAAGACGATAACCTACCACGAATCTAAATAAAATTCTGAATTCCTTCTCTTATGTAACATGTTGTTATTATTTATAAATAAAAAATTTTAGGAAATTAAAATGATTACCATTTATTTATTCATTATTATTAAGCCAGTTTTTGGTTAAAAAATATGTTTATTTTCATTTTTTGTGAAATGTTTCCCTTCATATGCTTTCTAGTAAAAGTTGTCTATTTATCGATTAAAGCAGACTCAGTTGCAAACAAATTTAAAAAAAAAACGATGTTCTAACATTAATAAGTTCCAAGTGATGGCGTCTCAAATAAAACACTTTTTATTGAACATTTAGAATTTTTTGAAATCTCTTATTTTCGTTGAATCCTACGTTAAAATAAAGCATTCTTCTGTTTGAAAAAAATTGTTAAGGCTAGATACAGTAGTTCTTTGTCATTTTATGTGAAAATATAACGCTTTTATCATCATGACAAAAAACCGTATTATTTATGTTTATTATATCATTGATAAAAAGTTATAATTTCAAGTTACGTGAAAAATCTCAGTAAAAACTTTGTCAGTTATTGGCTTATTTTTCACAAGGATTAATTGAAAACAAGATATTTCCAAACAAGCTTAATGATAAAAAAAAGACAAATCTTTTTCAAACTAATAAGTGATTTGTGAGTGTCATATCTCGTGAATACATAGATCTTATTTTAAAATGAAAGATGCATGAGTTTCAACAAATAAAGTTTCACTTTTCGCAAGTGTTTGCGAAAACCTACCAAAAAAATTGAAAAAATTGAGTTTTTTCAACATGGGCCCACACGATTTTTTTCATTTTAGGCTTAAAATACTCGGGAAGCACTCCCGAAACATAATCAGAAAGAAACCGAGATGTGCAAGCCATTTTAAGTAAAAATTGGTTCAGGCTAGGCCCATTGATTATTGCAAAAAATTTTAGAAGAGAAACCTAAGCGTACACAATAAAAAATACTTGAGGTCATAATTGTTTATTTGAATGTAGCTGTTTGCATATTTGTGTTTTTTCTTCCGCTCCAGGCAAAAGTCGTAATTTTTATTTAGTTTTAATTGATGAAAGCTCATTCTATTCTTTGAAAAGATCTTTACAATTCTATTCGTCACGTTCTTATTCAAAATTGTTCCGGAAATTGTTTAATTCAATAAATGACTAACTAAAAATAATTTTACGCATAATTTATGAAATTTTAGTAAAAACGTAAGAAATAGAATATCAAAGAAACTTTCAAGGAATAGAATGAGCTTTTGTAAATAAAAATTGAATGAAAATTACTTCTGTCTGAAGCGGAAAGAAGACAATGAGCAACTAACTACATTTAAATAAACAATTATGAATTTGACTTTTTTTCATTATTTTTTCTCTAAAATTTGTTGCAATACTGAATGGACCTCTTTTTGTCTATTGTATAAATCAAATTGAAGATTGTGTAATTTTGAACTTGACTGTACACCTAGAAAATCCTGAAATATCTCCATTTGAATTATAAAAATAAGATAAAAAAAAAGAAAAGAAATGTGATCTCCAAATCCCTTTCCTTCTTCTCATGTGGTCTTCTCTCATTTTTATATTTTTTAATCCCAACTAAAAAACATTCACAAAAAATTTATCAATGTTTCGTTTCTTGGTTTCCTCGTGGGTTTTGACATGTTGGAAATTTTGTTCTTATTGCCTCTAAAAGGGTATTGAATGAACACCGAAAGGTTGGTAAATTTTTTGTAAATGCTTTTTGATTGGAATTTAAAAAAAGATATAAATAAAAAACACGAGACAATAAAGAAGGAAGCGGATAGAGGTTACCGTTGCCTTTTTTTTCTTTCCTCTTTTTTTAATTTGAATGGAGACATTTGAGAGTATGTTGTTCATATTTGAATGTCAGATTCTTGTTCTGTTTTACAAGAGAATTTTTTTTCAAAGAAATTCGTAGTTGCATTTGAATATTGGATGTTAAAGAAGAATTAAAATTTTTATTCATTCTGAATTTAATTTCTCATTTTTTGTTTGGTTTGCTTTACTTATTCTCTGACTTTCCCTGATTTTTCTTCATACTAAAAAAATAGGGAAAAGTCGGGTAGCCTCGGCCACTCATGATTTTGGATAAACTGTACTTTCTGTGATGGTAAATCCGATCTAAATATTTCGTCTCTAGAAAACAAGCGCATTTTGTAAAATACGGACTAACCTTATTATCAAATATTCAAAAAAACTACAAAAAATATTCGATTGATTTTGATTGGGATACATAAATTCACTCTCGAGCTGTATAACTTTTTTTTTTGTTTAGCAATTTCATGTATTTTCTTATTCATTGCAGTTTTTTTGTAACACGTCACAGTCGGGTAGTCCTGGTAATTTCGTGTCGGGTATCCCCGGGAAAATTTTTTCATGCTTGATTTCAATTCTTTTCTCTTAAAAATTCATAAATAACCACGAATAATCTTGAATAACCTCTTATAATGTTCAGTGAAATTTCAAGAACCTGCGATTATTTGTTTTATTTTCGTCGAGTATTTGTATTCTGCTTAAAGGTGCTTGTAGTTTTACATCAATTTTTAAAATAGAGTATCGCTTTTTTCCTGTCTAATGTGATTTTTCTTTGAATATCTGTTTTGGTGTTGTTAGCAAAAGTACCAACATTATGATTGAGATTTTATGTTACTATTCACATCAATACCAGCTAGATTATTGATAAAAAGGCTTAAGTTGCCAGTGGAACACGTCTCCCCCCTAATAATTTGAAACATCTGTTTGTAAACATTTTCTTATTTTCTATAATTCTTGTGACCGATTTAGAGGAATAATGAAAGATAATTTGCTTGGAATCTAATAACAATTAAGTCCGCACGCATTTTGAAAGTGTTTCCTGAATGTTGTTTAGTTAGTTTGAAGTATTAAAGAAAGATCATTGCAATATTTTCTCTGGGTATTGCTGACCCCACGGACGGAAACAATTATTGCTCGACCACTTGAGACGTCTCTGGGTCACGCAAGCTTCACTTGAAGCACTACCCCTTGACACGCATCATCCACAGTGAAATTACCAAATATTCCACAAACATTTCGCAAATGAAGAGTTTTAGGATGATCCATTCAACTACTAGCAGCAAAAGTTACTTCCACTGATCAAACCCCCTCAGTATTTTTTTGTAAAAAAAAAATTGTAATTAAAACATATGTTTTAATTCTAAAAATATGTTACCCAAACAATGTTAAGATAATTTTAATTTGTACTATAACACATTCATGGAATGAGTGACGCCACAATAATGGAGTCAGTTTTCATTAATTTCGTCTATATCATAACGACTTATAAAATTATGTTTTATCAATTAATAAAAAGGTGGAATTCAATATTTTCAAATGAAAAATGTTAAAAAGCATCCGAGTTCTGTGTTGCACCTAATTATATATCGCGGTATGAGCCCATGTTTTAATCGAATCTTTTCCTATAATTAAAAAATTCCACGCGGAATCAGATTTCCTCTCCATCATATAAATATCGGTATATGCAAATTCAATATGGTTTCCCAGCCTGTGCCAACTTTTTTGCTTGTGTACGGTATTGGAATTGTTGTTTCATACTGATGTGTGCGATGCGAAGCAAAATATTTTTCACAGAATGTTAATAATCTTGAAAATGTGCATGTATACGAATAGTGGGTCGTACAAACGGTGCTGATGAAATATGTGATAGATGAAGCTCAAATTTTGCGTAAATAACAATATTCCCTATTGAGTTGTAAGTTTTTTTTAGATTTGGAAAATATTTCCTAAACTCATATGTTCATTACATTACTTTTATTCTTTCTATAATTTCTATAATTACTAGAAAAGTATAAAATGAAAATTAAGACGTTTCCTTTTAACTACCTCTCATAATGGGATAAGAAAATAACAAAAGGTTAAAAAAATGATTTAAAAAGGAAATATGATATAAGTGAATGTACACGATTACCCCCGAGAGTAGAGAAACATCAATATAAACTACGATACAAATGCGGAATTGGCTCATCCCACTGGCTGTAAGTATATGGTGTGGCTATTAAATAACCGGACTGATCTTTTTGACGCTTGCTTGGGGCTTCGGCAACAACACGCAGGGTCTGATATTGATCTGTGTTCTTTTCGCCCCCCCCCTTCCTTTCAAATTGTATGGATGCACGACCCTCAGGACGACAGTAACCTTTATTCGAAGTTGACCGCCTACCTGAGCTTCGACGAAATTATGTTGAGTGAGAAAGTAGAGCAGCGCGTCAACGTGAAGTTTCTTCTGAAACTTGGAAAATCCAGCAGCACAAGGCGCTGTCTGACCGAAGGTTTTTGGCGAAGAAAAAGGTTCCCTTATTGGAGCACCTACTGTTCTCTCCTGACCTGGCCCCGTGTGATTTTTTCTGTTCCCGAAGATCAGATCTGAGCTAAAAGGAACCAGATTCGAGTCGGTGGATGCTGTGAAAAAAAATCAGGAAGGGAACTACATTGAAGGGGATAACATCTCCTTTGAATAATTTGGTAAATAAAAGTTGTAAGAGCATCAGTCCAGTTATTCAATAGTCATACTTCGTAGATTAAGTCCTGCTTCTGCAGATTCGGTCTATACAAGCATGAAATCTAGGGCAACGCTCTGGTTTTCACTTTACAAAAACTGTTTTCAATACTTACTTCCAGGAAAATCACATTTCTGTCATAAAATTCGATCCCTGCTGCTAATAAATTATCAATTAATAGACGATACAGAAATGTGAAAACGTCTAAAATGAATAAAGATTTTGAAAAATTCTAAAATGTTGTTAAAAGTGATTAATCGCATTTCCGTTTCAAAATAGTCGCAACAACATAGGGGCAGTTTTCTTTTGAAATCCGTCCAGGATTTTAGGGCAAAGTTTCTTTCAAAAGTTTTTATTTTTGTCAGTTCGAGATACCATTTATCAAATTTGAAAGATAAAAAGATGAGTCCAAGCCGACGCGAGTTAAAATGGAGAATTTGCAGAAAACAGAAGTACAAGTAGTATATCGTCAAAATCTGAATGAATATTTAGGACATCATAAAGAAGACTAGAAGATGGAATTAGGCAATAAAAATGTGAAGGGTGCATGGATAATACTACGGAAAAGCATCTTCAAGACTTCATCTGAAGTGTGCGGTACAGCGGCTGTAGGAAGAAAGACTAGAAAAATGTAAAACGATTTTGAAGGAAATAAGGAATTATTTTGGAAATGTATTAAGCAGATTAGGAAAGCAAGTACCAAAACTGAGTAAGTTGAAATTAGGAATTTTGATGGTGAAATGGTATGGACTACGGACAAAGTGAAAGACTGTATGAGTGATTTTTTCAAGAAATTTTATGGAGGTCAAGCAATGGAGCATAATAACTGTGATACAGGAGAGGACACGTAAGATAATGCTGTTGTAGGTGGCGAAAAAATAATCAATATACGCGGCATTATATCTGTAATTAAAAAACTAAGAAATGGTAAGGCTGCTGGTTTGGATGGTATCACCGCTGAGATACTTAAGAGCGGTGGCGGATATTTGTTTGTGTGGCTCAGAAAATTTATGATCATGTGTGCTATGAATGATGAAGTTTCAAATGATTGGACAAGGGCGATTATCATTTCACTCTATAAGGGAAAGAGTGATAAAGGTGACTGTACTAATTATAGAGCGATTGGCCTACTGAGCGCCTTAGGTAAAATATGTGCCAAAATTCTTATTGGTAAGGTCATGAGAATAACAATAGAAAGGATCTGGAAATTCTAATGTGGATTTATGCCATCAGGAAGATCATGTTGCGGATCAGATATTTAGCTTGAGAGAGATCACAGAAAAAAGTTTGAGAGGAAACAAAAAAATTTTTTGTGCATTTGTTGATCTGAAAA
Organism: Melikaiella ostensackeni; assembly: GCA_032362435.1. Taxonomy (NCBI): domain Eukaryota; kingdom Metazoa; phylum Arthropoda; class Insecta; order Hymenoptera; family Cynipidae; genus Melikaiella; species Melikaiella ostensackeni. The sequence continues at coordinate 12,750 of JAUMHM010056192.1, forward strand.
AAGCTTCCGACAAGGTGGACAGAACTAAACTTTGGGAAGTCCTAAAAGAGTATGGAGTTTATCGTTTGCATCTAAAAGCAATGAAAACAATAGGTAATGATAGTAAAGCGAGTGTAACAGTAAATGGACAAGTGAGCGATTAGTTTGATACTAAGCAATGCATTAGGCAAGGCTACGTTGTGTCCTTCTGGAGGTTTATTATATACATGGATGAATAAGTGAATAGGAATATCTTTAAAGTGAAGAAGGTGTTGATCTCGGGATAGTGAAAGTGCGTGGACTGGCGTTTGCGGATGATAAGATTTGTCTAACAGTTTCTTTATTGATGTTCACTGAGTCAGCATTTGCTCGAATGCTCAGGCATCAATTTTTTCGAATACTCTTACTCACTTTTTCGATGTGGCGTTATGTCCTCCTGGAGGTTAAATAAATACACGGACAAATGTATAAGATATCTCTACAGCCAAGAAGGTGTTGACCTCGGGATAGAGAAAATGCGTGGACTGGCGATAAGATGATCAGATTGTTACGGCAGAATCAGTCGACGTTTTGCAGAGAATGATGAGTAGGCCGGATACCAGCATGAAGAGTATGGGTTTCAAGATTATGGTGAATAAAACAAAAATTATTGTATTCGAAACAAAGGGTGAGATAACAGTATGCAACATCGCCTTAAACGAAGAGAGGATACAACAAGTTAATGATTTCATGTATCTTGGAAGTTTATTTACTGCTGATGAAATGATAGATGCAGAGATATCCAGACGTATATACGAGGGTAGAACGATTATCGGCAGTGTACGAGCTATTACAAGAAGTAAAAATTCCTCTCATCATCGAATGTATGGGTTTTTTTCATACTTTATAGATGAGCGGCTAGCGATTCGTGAATTTGGCGGCGAATTTTAATGAATGGTAATTCAGCTTATATAGAACGCATACTGAAAATCGATCATTGAAATTCGGAAACTAGTCTAGCTTGCATGGCATATAAGGGTAATTAAACGAATTGAATTGGTAATTATGGAATGTGCCTTAAGTTCACACTAATTACGTAAAGAGATTTTTGTAATGAGACGTTGCTGCGCACGTACATTTGTACAACGACCAGAACTTCAAATCAATGTGCCAACCAATAAAAGCAAAAACGCGAGCTAGCGCGGCAATTTTCAATTGAAAATTATTCTCTTTCACTCTTTTCACATATTGAAGCAGAGAGTTGGGGTGGCTGGTTGGCGCTTTCGCGACGAGGGTGGGCATTTTTTGTTTCGTTAGTTTTGTTTTCCTTATCGATCCTAGTAATGAGGAACGCAAGATCGATGTCACTTTAACTGCAAAAATGTTTATCTCACCTCTTCCCCTTGAATATTGCAGATGTGTTCGATTGAAATCAAACCAGATAAATTTATTAGCCGGTATCGAAAATCCTGCATCCGTATTCCGTGGTTAATTTTCTTCATGATTCGTCTGCTACATAGGAGTACTTGTATATTTTTCAAATAGAGATGAAAACTTCCAGCACGGGAGAAAATCACACGTCTTGAATTAAAAATTACATTATCGCACTTGTAATAAAGTTGCTCGTAGGTTGGAACGGCACGCGAAATAAAATAGAGGAACAAGAGAAAAAAGAGAAAAACGCTGCACCTAGGAATGTGTGTGTGTCAGTTTGAAGATGTTCAGAAAACAAATTGCCAGGAGCAAGAGAAAAATTACACATTCCTACCCTATATGTTTGAAATAGTAAGATTTAACTAATTCAAATAGCGATAAATCGTTGAGTGAACGATCTAGTGTAGACTCTAATCTGAATCATAGTAAGAAGCTACTATAGCCGGTGCGGTACACTTAAAATAGGGTGAAAATCCAAAATTTGGGCTTTTTTCGGAAAATATGCTAGATGCAGGAAAAAATTCAGAGTCAAAATTGTTCTCCTTGGAAAGACCTACAAAAAGTCCTTCTTCTATTCTTTGATACATTGAACCGTTCTTTGAGTACGTTTTTTGAG
>JAUMHM010056213.1:0-14757 GCA_032362435.1 Melikaiella ostensackeni
TTAGATTATTATTTCGAAAAATGTGACATATTTAATTCTAAAAACAATTGGATCGTGTAGTAGAAGCTCCGAGGAATACACATAAATTTTTCCAAATTTTTTTGAAGCTTTTAAGATAAAAAAAGAACAACTTCATATTTTTTTGCTGGAAATCACCCCAAAAATATTGATTCCTGGCATAACGACACATGTCAAGTTCCCTGCACAACAGCACAAGTCGAAGTTTTATTTTATTTTACGGAAACACAACAGGTATTTCAATTCTTATTATGATGAAAAAGTAGATTATTATTACCCCTGTTTATAATATTAAATATAGATCTCATCTTATATTCTCCGATCTTACATATAAGTTTGAACACTAAAAGTGGATTTTCTCAGAAACTTGCTTTTTGTAGTTGTGTCGTTATGCCGGTAAGCCACAGAATTACTATCGTTACTAATATGAACTACGTAGGAGTACTTACAGCGACTCCTTGCTGCAGAAAACTGGTTAGTCAGTTTTACGATCGAAGTAGTTGTTGCAGCTAATACCGTCTCTTCTAATAAATAGTTTTTTGTCCCAACCAACCATTTTTTTCAGTCTACGTAATGACGCGCGACGATTACTACATTGCTACATTACTACCATTACTACCAATATGGAGGATACTTGTTTTCATATGAAGGATCAAACTAGAATGCCCTATTTGCCTCGTCCAAGTGGCATGACAGATAACATAGTCACAATGATGATGAATGTTATCCGATGGACAGTGAATGCAACAGTGTAACAATGTTATCTCACCGGGGAAATATCTTTAATCCTTCACTCGCGTTTCAGAATCTTGATTCGAAGACATACTATTGTTATCTGGCAACCAAGTGTGTTTCCACCTGGTACAAAAAAGCAATTCTTCTGTTTCTCAAACTGACGAATTTTTTAGACTGTTGATTGGTAAAATTGAAATTTTTGGAAATTTTAATCACTTCACTCCTTCATTCAACGTGATTAAATGTCTAGAATAATTGGAATAGAAATTTTAGATTACTTATTTCTGATTCCAATAAACTGGATACAAAATAGGTTTGCTTCCAGGAAAAAGTTCTTTTAGCCAAGTAAATACATTTCATCAAAAAAGGAATTAATTTTCAGTGACCTTATGATCTTTATTTCATTCTACATGTAATATTTGATATTTCAACTAAAAAATATATTAATTTTTCATCTAAAATAATTGAATTCAATCAAGAATGACAAATTTTCAACAAAAATGATGTCTTTTTAACAATGTCATTAAATTTTAAATCAAATAATAGAATGTTCAGCCGCTTAAGGTAAATTTTCAACCTAAAAGATTAATTTTCTACTAGAATAGAAAAATTTTCAACTGAATATATAAATTTTCAATCAAAAAGATTAATTTTCCTCCAGAAAGGCAAATTTTAAACCAAATAGTTGAATTTTCAATGAAAATGATGAATGTTTAACCAAAAAAATGAATTATTAACTAAGTAGTCCCACTTTCAACCAAGTACTCGAATTTTCAAACAAAAGAGATGAATTCTTAACGTAAATTGTAATACTTGCTATTTCAACCAAAAGAGATTTTAATTTTTAACCATAAAGAGTTGAATTTAACCAAAAAAAAACGAAATTTCAACAAAATAGTTGAATCTTCAACTGAAACAGATTAATTTTCAAACGAAAAGGATGACTTTTCAACAATTTAATTAAATTTTAAACCAAATAATTGAATGCTCAGTCGTGAAGGATCAATTTTCAACCAAAAAGATCAATTTTCCTTCAAAAAGGCAAATTTTAAATCATAGAGTTGAATTTTCAATTAAAATGATAAATCTTTAATAAAAAATTAATTTTTAACAAAATAGTTCACCTTTCAACCAAGTACTTAAATTTCTAATCAAAAGAGTTGAATTCTCAACGAAAACCAGATAATTTTCAACCAAACAGTCGTATTTTTGACCAAAAACATTTATTTTCTTTCAAAAAGACGAATTTTCAACCACATAGTTGTATTTTGAACCGATATGATTAATTTTGTACTAGAGAAGAATTTCTGAGGAAATGTATGAATTTTCAATCAAAATGATGAATCTTCAAGCAAAAGAGATGAACTTCTCTTCGAAAAATATAATACTTGATATTTCAACCATAAAAGATTTTAATTTTTAATCGTAAAAAGTCCAATTCAACAAAAAAAAAAAAGAAATTTCAACAAAAACGTTGAATCTTCAACTGGAGCAGATTAATTTTCATACAAAAAGGATGACTTTTCAACAATTTAATTAAATTGTGCACCAAATAATTGAAAGTTCAGCCGTAAAAGATAAATTTTCAACCGAAAAGATTAATTTTCTACTAAAATAAAGAAAATTTTAACTAAGTATATAAATGTTCAACAAAGAAGATTAATTTTCCTCCAAACGGGCAAATTTAAAAAAAAAATACCATAGTTCAATTTTCAATTAAAGTGATGAATTTTCAATCAAAATGTTGAATCCCCAAGCAAAAAAAAAATGAATTTTCAACAAAGTAGTTCCCATTTCAACCAAGTACTCGAATTTTCGACCAAAAAAGATGAATTCTCAACGAAAAATATAATACTTGATGTTTCAACCAAAAGAGGCGAAATTTCAACAAAATAGTTGAATGCTCAACAAAAACCAGATAGTTTTCAACCAAATATTTGTATTTTTGACGAAAAAGATTAATTTCCTTCCAAAAAAAAAAACGAATCTTGAACCAAATAGTTGTATTTTTAACCGATAAGATTAATTTTCTACTAAAAAAGAAGAATTTTTGAGAAAATATATGAATTTTTACTCAAAATCATGAATCTTCTACCAAACGAGATGAATTTCTCTTTGAAAAATGTAATACTTGATATTTCAACCAAAAAAAATTTTAATTTGCAATCATAAAAAGTTGAATTTAACCAAAAAAAAAGTAATTCCAACAAAATAGTTGAATCTTTAATTGAAACCAAATTATTTTCAACCAAACAGTTGCATTTCCGACCAAGAAGATTAATTTTCTTCCAAAAACACGAACTTTCAACAAAATAATTGTATTTACAATCCATAAGATTGAACTTCTACCAAAAAAGAAGAATTTTCAAGAAAATATATGAATTTTGAGTTATAGGAAAAAATTATCTTCAAGCAAAAAAATTAAATTTCAACAAAGTAGGCCCCTTTTCAACCAAGTACTTGAATTTTCAACCAAAAGAGATGAATTCTCAACGAAAAATGTAATACTTGATATTTCAACCAAAAAAGATCTTAATTCTTAATCATAAAAAGTTAGAATCGACCAAAAAAAAAACGAAATTTCAACAAAATAATTGAATCTTTAACTAAACCCAAATACTTTTCAACCAAATATGTAGTTGTATTTCCAACTAATAAGATTAATTCTCTACTAAGAAAGAAGAATCCTCTAAACAATATATGAATTTTTAATCGAAGTGATGAATCTGTGACCAAAAAGATGAATTTTTTTCTTAAACGATGAATCTTTAACCACAAAAATGAATTCTCAACAAAGTAGTTCTGCTTTCGACCAAGCATTTAAATTTTCATCCAAAAAAGATGAATTCCCAACGAAAAATGTAATAGTTGGTATTTCAACCAAAAAGAATTCAATTTGAAATCTAAAACAGTTGAATTAAACCAAAAAAAATTTTCAACCAAATAGTTGAATCTTTAACTAAAACGAAATAATTTTCCATCAAACAGTTGCATTTTCGACCAAAAAAATTAATTTTCGTCCAAAAAGACAAAATTTCAACGAAATAGTTGTAGTTTCATCCAATTAAATAAGTTTTCTACCAAGAAAGAAGAATTTTTTTAAAAATATATGAATTTTCAATCAAAATGATGAATCTGTAATCAAAAAGATGAATTTTCTTCTTAAAAGATGAATCTCTAGCCATAAAAATTAATTATTAACAAAGTAGTTTCACTTTCAGCCAAGTAGTTAAATTTTCACCCAAAAAAAAATGAATTCTCAACGAAAAATGCAATGGTTGGTATTCACCAAAAAGAATTCAATTTTAAATCTAAAACAGTTGAATTTAACCAAAAAAGACGAAATTTTAACAAAATAAATCAATTTTCAACCTAACAGTTGCATTTTTCACCAAAAAGATTAATTTTGTACCAAATAGAGGAAGTTTCAAAAATATACATAGATTTTTAACCAAGTAGTTGAATTTTTAAGCAAGAAGTTCATATTTCACCCAAAAAGACGAATTTTTAACAGAATGCATGAATTTTCAATTAAATAGTTGAATTTTTCACTGAAGAAGATGAGTTTCAACAACCAAAAAACGAATTTTCAACAAAATAGCTAGATTTTCAACCAAGAAGTTCATATTTTAACCAAGAAAGACGAATTTTTAACAGAATGCATGAATTTTCAATTGAATAGTTAAATTTTCTACTAAAAAAATAAGTTTTCAGCCACACAATAACGAATTTTTAACAAAATAGCTGAATTTTCAACCAGAGAAATGAATTTTCAACCAGAGAAATGAATTTTCAACCAAAAAGATAAATCTTCCAACAGAAAAATGAATTTTCAACAAACCAGTTCAACTTTCGACAAAGTTGATTAATTTTCAAGCAAAAAAGATTAATCCTGAGCATCATTTTCTTATTGGGTTCTATTAAATCAGTTCGCATTGAAGTTGCAAAGGAGAAATAAGGGGAAAGAGGGGAAGGGGGGAAAAACTGTGAAATCTGCAATAAATAAATGGGAATTTTGATAATTTACAGACTAAAGAATAATAGTGTGAATAAACATTGAAGTTTAGTTTTAATACTTGAAAATATTATGTTAGAAAACTGAAAATTTTCTCTCCTAAAACTAATTTCATTAAGGTTCTTTCATTAAATAAATAAATAAATAAATAGTCAAATCTTCAACCAAGAAATGAGTTTTCAACTAATGAAATAAATTTTCAACAAAGTACCTGTAGTTCAGCTTTCAACCAAGCAGCTGTATTTCCACTCAAGAAGATTGATTTTCTAGCAAAAAATACGAATTTACAACAAAACACATGAATTTTCAACCAAATCTTCATCTAAAAACTATCTATTTTTACCCTAATTCGAAAAAGTTCAATTTTCAATTAAAACCATAGTGTTCAAGCAAAAAAAGGGAATTTTCAACAAAATAGTTGAATTTTCAACCAACAAAATGCATGTGCATCAGAGTAGTTCAACTTTCAACAAAGAACTTGAATTTTAAACTGAAAACAATCAATTCTCGGCCAAAGATGGGATAGTTTAACTTTCAGTTGAGGAAATTAATTCTCAACTAAAAAAAGAGCGGACTTTCAGCAAAATATTTATATCTTATAAACCAATAAAATGAATTTCCAACAGAGTAGTTAGTTCAACTTTCAACCAAGTAGCGAAAAATTCAATAAAAGATTTAATAGTTGATTTTTCAACTAAGAAGAAAAAATTTTCAAAAAAAAAACGTTAAAAATCAACCAAATATTAGAATTTTCAACTGAAAGAGATGAATCCTGAGCCAAAAAAAAAAATAGTAGACTTTTTAATTGAAAAAGAATAACTTTCAAAGGAAAATAGTTGGATTTTCCTATTGGGTTTTATTGGGTTGGGAATTCATCTTGTTTGGTTAAAAATTCTACTGTTTGGTTGGAAATTTAATTATTTCGTTGAGAATATAACTATTTTGTTAAAAAGTTATATTTTTGGCAAAAACTTCAACTACCTGGTTGAAAGTTGAACTACTTTGTTAAAAATTCATTTTTTTGGTTGAAGATTCAACTTTTCTATTGAAGATTCATCATTTTAGTTAAAACTTCATCTCTATGGCTGAAAATTTAATCATTTTGTTGAAAATATAACTATTTTGTTAAAAAGTTATATTTTTGGCAAAAAGTTTAAGTACCTGGTTAAAAGTTAAACTACTTTATTAAAAATTCATTTTTTTGGATGAAGATTCATATCTTTGGTTGAAAATTCATGTATTTAGTTGATAATTCGTTTTTTTTTTCATAGAAAATTAACCTTCCTTGTTAGAAAATCATCTTTTCGGTTGAAAATTCATTGTTTCTATTAAAGATTCATCACTTTATTTAAAACTTCTTCTTTATGGTTTAAAATTTATTTATTTTGTTAAAAATATAACTATTACGTTAAAAAGATATATTTTTGGTAAAAAGTTCAACTACCTGGTTGAAAGTTGAACTACTTTGTCAATAATTCATTTTTTAGGTTGAAGATTCATCTTTTTGTTTGTAAACTCGTTTCATTTTTGTTCGAAAATTCATGTATTCAGTTGATAATTCGTTTTTTTTTTAAACAATGAACCTCCATGGTTAGAAAAACATCTTCTCGGTTGAAAATTCATTTTTTCTATTGAAGATTCATCATTTCTGTTGAAACTTCATCTCTATGGTTGGAAATTTCAATATTCAGTTAAAAAAAAACTATTTTGTTAAAAAGTAATATTTTTGATAAAAATTTCAACTACTTGGTTGGAAGTTGAACTACTTTGTTAAAAATTCATTTTTATTGGTTGAACATTCATCTCTTTGGTTGAAAATCCGTTTCATTTTCGGTTGAAAATGTATCTTTTTTAGTTAAAACCTCAACTACCTGGTTGGAAAATTTTCTTTCTTAATTGAAAATTCAAATGTGTATTTGGGTGAAAATTCATGTATTTTGTTGATGATTGTTTTTCTTTTTGTAGAAAATGAACCTTCATGGATATAAAATCATCTTCTCGGTTGATTTTTTATTTACATTTGGTTGAATGTTGAACTCTTTTGTCGAAAATTTATTTTTTCTATTAATTGAAATTTTTTTTTATGAATGCTCATCTATTTGATTGAAAATTCATATTTTTTAGTCGAAATTTAAACTTCTTCGTTCAAATTTCATCTTTTTCGGCTAAAAACGACACTGTTTGGTTGATAATTAATCTCTTTTGGTTGTAGATTCAACAATTTTCTTCTAATTAGTCTTTTGTGGTTGAATTCAGCTGTTTTTGATTTCAAATTGAAAACTGTTTTGGTTGAAACATCAACTATTACATATTTCGTAGAGTTCATTTTTTTGTTTGAAAAATCAACGTGGTTTAGAGTTTAACTACTTGGTAAAAAATTCATTTTTTCAGTTGAAGTTTCATGGTTTTAGTTGAAATTTCAACTATTTGGTTGTAAATGAACTTTTTCTTTGAAAATTCTTATTTTGGGTAGAAAGTCAATTATTTTGATAGAAAATTCAACTGTTTCATAGACAGGTACTATTAAATATGATTTATTCTTTCGGATATTTGAAAAATTTTCAATTTATCAATTTTGACAATTAAAAATTTTGAGAATCTCAAATTTCAGGATTATGCGATTTCGAGAATATGAAACTTCGGGTTTTAAAATTTCGGAAATAGACATTTTCGTTTGTTTTATTTTCTTTCAGAAATTTTCATTTTTCGGGAAATTTCTGTTTCGGTAATTATTTTTTGGGTATTTTGCCTCATTTGCGATTTTGAAAATTCGTCAAAATTATGTCGACTCAATTTTTATCCGTTCAATTGAACTTCGGTGAAATAATTGGGAAAAGTAGAACATAGGGTATATTCACGAGCCTCTGATTTCCCAATTGTGTCTTTTTGACGAATTTAAATTATTTTTGTTTTTAATTTGGATGATATTGAATCAAAATGATGGTGGCGAATCATGTTATAACACCCCTTGCAAAGCTGTAAAGGGTAAAATGATCGATTACAGGTCTGCTTTGATGCTACCTGTCCGTTCCTGATATCAGGTATCAAAGCTTGTCCAAAAATCTGTGTGTACTGATACTGGAGACTTATTTGCGAGGGTTTTATGTCCAATATGTGACTATATCTATATACACAAGTACCTCGATTTAGATAGGGTCTCGGGTATGGCTTGATATGACCATGAGGCTCTTCCAAGAATTTCTACGATGTAAACAGACAGGAAGAACTGTAAACTCCCCTGAGCTCACGCGCCTCTCTTTCGGCTCCTTGGACCTCCTCATTAACAAATACGAGGCCGACGGCAATCCTCTCTCTCGGACCCTTGGACCCCTCATCGACGAATGCGAGCCGGGTGAAATTCTCGGGAGGCGTTAGGTGAAAGGTCAATCATTCGGATTTTCGGTGCACACTAGATTGCAATATTGCAAGATTGCTTGGGATTGCAAAAGATTGCAAGATTGCATGAGACTGCAAAAGATTCCATGGATAATAGGAAATTCATTATAGCAAGTCATTATACAGAAAAATATTATAGGATAATCAGCATTGGGATAAATAAAAGAAAAATATTGAAGGAATTAATGTAAAAAATAGATAAACTACAAAGAAACGATTTATTTTAGACCACTCATAAACTCATATGGAAGTACACAAGAATGGCGATTCTGCACGATTAAACTTTACACAGCAAAAATCTGTGAATTCCTGTGATACCTTTAAAATCGCTTGAAATTCGATTGAAATCCATGAAAATCCTTTAGAGTCTCTTGAAATCCCTGGACACCCTTGGAAATATTTTTAAGTCCATTAAAATCCTTGAAACCTGTTAAAATCCTTAATAATCCTTTGATATCATTTAACCCTTTTTGTATCCCTTTGGAATCTTTGCAATTGTTATAAATCTGTAGAAATCATTTAAAATCCCCTGAGAATAAAATAAATTTAGTTTATTTCCTAAAGTTCTTCAGAAATCCCTTGACATTTTTTTAATCTTCTAAAAACTTAGAAATACTTGCTAGCCCTGAAAACCCCTCGAACCTTGGCAAATTCTCTTAAATTCCTTGAATTCTTTGAAAACTCTATAAAATTCTTTGACATACAACCTTTGAAGTTTTTTAAATCACTTGAAATCGGCAGAAATCCTTTGAAATCTATTCTGATTCATTCCTTAAAGTTCTCTAATTCGCTAAAATCCCTTGAAATCTTTGAAAGTTGTAAAAATCCATTAAAATAAGTATTAATCAAACGAAAGCCCTTGAATATGAATTATATTAAACTTATTGATTAAAGTTCCCTAAAAAATCGTTCAAACCTCTAGATATCTTTGAAATCCCTTGAAATCTTTGAAGATTCAGTAATAACGTTTAAATCTTGTGAACTTTCTTGAAATACTTTAAAATCCCTTGAAACCTTTGGAATCGCTAGGAACTCCTCAATATTTTATTCTTTAGAATTTAGTTCTCTAGAAATCCCTTGAAATATTTTGAAATCCTACAAAAAATTTTTTGAAATTCCCTGAAATTGTTCAAATATCTTTAAATTCTTGGAGATTCAATAAAATCCCTTAAATATTCTGAAATTCCTTGAAAATGCATTGAAATCCTTTGAAAATTTTGTTTTGGAATCGCTAGGAACCACTTGAAATTTCATTCTGTCAAATTAAGTTTTCTAGAAATCCTTTGAGATTTTTGATAATCCTACAAAATTCTTTGAATTCTCTTGAAATTTTTTGCAATGTCTTGAAATTCTTTTAAATCTTTTGAAATAACTTAAAATCTTCGAAATCCTTCATATTTTCAAAAATTCCCTTATATCTCTTCAAATTGTTGAAATCTCTTGGGATAAAATTTAATTTATTCCCTAAAGTTCTCTGGAAATTCGTTAAAATTCCTAGAAGTCCCTTCAAGTCTTTGGCAATCCTGAAAATCCATCAAAATAAGTGGAAATCTTTTGAAATCCCTTGAATAAAAATTAAATTAAACTAAACTAGTTCATTAAATTTCTCTAAAAAAATTGTTCAAATCTCTAGAAATCTTTCAAATCCTTGAAAATTCCATAAAATCCTTCAAGTCTTGTGAAATTCTTTGAAACACCTCAAAATCTCTTGAAATCTTTAGAATCACTAAGTATCCCCTGAAAATCAATTTAGTTTCATTCATTTTCCAAAATTCTTCAGGAATCCCTTGAAATTTTTGGAAATCCTACAAAATTCTTTGAAATCTCTTGACATTTTTTTAATCTCTTAAAATTCCTTGGAATCCCTTAAAATCTCCATAAATGTTTGGAAATCTTTGAAAACCTCTGAAATCCGTCGAAATGATTCGAAATCTTAAGAAATCCGTGGAAGAATTTTTAAATCCCTTGAAAACCGATAAAATCCTGCAAAATTAGTCGAAATGTTTAAAAATCCCATAAAATCCTTTAAAAAGCCTTTGAATCCGTGGAAGTCCCTCGATATACGTTGAAATCCCTTGTCATCCCTTGAAATTCCCTGATATGTTTGGATATCCTTGAAATAATTTAAAATCTCGTGAAATTTTCATGAAATCAAATGAAATCGCTTAAAATCCTTGGTAATTCTTTAAATTTCCTTAAAATTCGTTGAAATCCATTGATGTATTTGAAATCCTTTAACTCTTTTGAAATTCTGTAAAATTCCTTGTAATCCGTGGAACCCTGTTAAATCCCTTGAAAAAATTTGAAATCCTACGTCAAGTTAATGAATAAATTATTCGTTTGTAGTTTATTTATTTTTTAAATCAATTCTTTCAATATTGTTACATTATTAATTTCTATACTGATTTTCTTATAAAAATTAGTTAAATTTTTTAACAAAAATATGATTTTTCAACAAAATAGTTGAATTTTCAACAAAATAATCAAATTTTCAACCTGTCAATAGAATTTTCAACCGAATGAGATGAATTCCGAACCCAATAGAACCCAATAAAAAATACAAATTTCTTTTTTGAAAGTTATTTTTTTTTAATCGAAAAGTCTACTCTTATATTTTTGGTCCAGAATTCATCTTTCTTGGTTAAAAATTCTACTATTTGGTTGAAGATTCAACTATTCTTTTGAAAATTCGTTTTTTTATTGAAAATTAATTTCCTTCATTGAAAATATGACTAATTTATTTTTGGCTAGAAATTGATCGTTTTTAGTTGAAAAATCAACTAATAAATTGTTTAATGAACATTTAAGTACTTGGTTGAAAGTTGAACTACTTTGTTAAATATTCATTTTGTTGACTATCTTGTTGAAAATTCCCTTTTCTTTGTTAACTGAAAATTGATTTTTTTAACTGAAAAATTGAAGATCCATCTCTTTGGTTGAACATGTAACTATTTAGTTGAAAATTCAATTTTTCTTTAAAATCAATTTTTTGAACTGCTATTTCAACCATTCAATTTTTGTTGCAAAATAAAATGTTTGGTTGAAAGTGAACGTTTTGGTTGAAAGTTCAACTGTTTTATAGAAAATTCGCCATTTTGGCTCAAAAATTCAACTATTCTGTTGAAAGTTCGTCGTTTTGGAATAAAAATTCGGCATTATTTTCGTAGAAAATTCAACTTTTTCGTTGAAAATTAACTTTTTGGTTGAAAATTAATATTTTCGGGTAGAAAACTCAAGCGCTTCCTAGAGAATTCGCCTTTTTGGCTGTTTGGTTAAAAATCAGTCTGTTTTTGTTGAAGATTCAATTATTCTGTTAAAAATTCGTCTCCTCCGGTTGAATTCAACTGTTTTTGATTGAATAGTACAATCTTTTTCGGTTGAAATATCGACTATTACATTTTTCGTTAAAAATTCATCTTTTTTAGTGTTTTTGATTTAAAATTCAAATCTTTTCTTGGTTGAAATATTAAAACTATTATATTTTTCGTCGAGAATAAATCTTCTTTGATTGAAAATTCAGCTACTTGGTTGAAAGTTGAACTTCTTTGGAAGGATTCCGTTCTAGAAATTTATATTTCTAAAAATCTTTAGCTGGATGTTTCAATGAAAAGTTTCAAAGTCAGTGAAATCTTCTTAACTTCAGCATTTTCAGCTATGTTTATAATAATTATAGATGGAAAATGCCTAGTTTATATTGAAAATGGGCTTCTTAATTTTAAAATCTACATCTTACTTTTAAAAAGGTTGAAAAACTGTTTTAATATCGAATAAACTGAGTCAGAACTCACTATAAAAAACGCCAAAGTTTGAAATTTTGATTATGATTGATAATCATTCAATTCAAAGACTTTTATAAGTTTTGTACATAAGACTTATTTATATTTTATTCATTATTTTATCGTTATTTTCTTACTGCCATTTCTTGTAAATCAGATTAATTTTCTATCAAGAGAGATAAGTTTTCAACCAAATGGTTGAATTATCAACCCGAGAATATGATTTTTCAACAAAAAGTTAACTTTCTACTAAACAAATTTTCAAACATAGCTTCAGTTTTAGCCGAATAGACGAATTCACTACAAAATAGTTGAATTTTTAATTCGAAGATATGAATTTTCAACAAAAAAGTGAATTTATGAACAAATAATTAAATTTTCAATCAAAGAGATGAATTTTCCGTATGTGATGTTGCGACATTTATTTAATTTTATAATGTTTAGAACGTTTATAGAAAAAATTCATGATATCAGAAGTTCAAGAAAAATACTTCACTTTTTAAACCATAACATTTTCATATTACAACTCTTTCGAAATATGCTGTAAGTACTTACAACGAAATATATCTATATATCTATCTATATATCATAGCAAAAGGTATTGTTAACATATCTAAAGGTGATTTTGCAACAACAAATAAAACGAATTCCTTATAGTGAAAAATGACATTATTATGCATTTGTTTGCTAATTTAATTAAACAAATAACAGTTATTGTCTAACATCAAAGAATCGCACAAAAAAGCTATAAGCAAAATATTTATTATCGATTCCATTAAAAAAGCGAAACGAATCAATTTAAAAATGACGACTTTATGCATTTGTTTATAAGATTTGCTTAAATAATCAACAAACGGTCTTTATTTTTCAGAATTCATATCGGAATATTTTTTTCCACATTTTCACTCAAAAATACGCATCTGCAGTAGTTAAATATCGTTTTCACTGAAAAACTAACTTTTGTTAACTCATTTGTTTATAACAATTGTAAATATTTTTTCATGTATCTGATACTGCTGGACGCCATTTGTGATAATTTTTCGCACTAATTATGTGTATACTTTCGACTAAATTGGATAACTTCCTACAAAATAGCACCTTCGAAAAAAATGAAAATAATTCTTTTTCAATGTGTCTCGACAACTTTGTTAGAAATTGTATAATCTTCAATTTAAAAAAAAAACATCTGAATCGCTCGAACAGTTTTGGTTAAAGGTTAGTTTGTTCACTACTCAACTATAAAAAAAAAATGAAAAAATTTTTTATAAATACGATTTTTTGCATATGTTGTTTTAGAAAAACTTAAATTTAAGTCAAATGGTAATCAGAAGAAAATGAAAATTAGAGTAAATGGTAATTCTGAGAAATTACAATTATGCCAAATAATAATTTTGAGAAACTAAAGTTAGAGCAAATGTTGATTCGGAAAACTAAAAATTATGACAAATGGTAATTCGGAAAAATTAAGATGATGTTCATTAATAATAAAATTCGGTTAAACGAAGTTCGGTAAAACTAAAATTTTCGAATATTAGAATTTGGTGAATGTTCATGCGCCTTCAATTACTGTATCAACTTTAGTTTTGTTTCAATTTTCGATTTATTTTCTGGTGAGTCCAAGAACTCAGGAACCAGTATAAAAAGACAAAAACAAAACCGCACGTGGCACAAAACTGGTGCATCGTTCCTTTCGGTATCAAACCGGATTTGCGACCTCTCTGGAAACAAGTTTCAAGAAAGAATTTATCGAAAATCGCGTTATAGTAATTTACCATTTCACTATTTCGTCACTAGATTATCGACTATCGATCAATTTCCAGATAATGTGAAACAACTCAGATATCCTGATCATCAGAGCACAGCAACATTTTTTTTCAAATTCGGAGGAAGTCCAAAAATTTTAGTTTGGTACCCGAATCTCTCACAAGAAGTTACAGATAAAGAACAATATCTTATGTGCGCGCATTCGCTGTAAAGCTCAAAATAACGAATGATATCAAATTTTTTCATCTTTTGATGCGAGATCAATTTTTCAATAGATGAAAAAGAGTTCTAAAATTTAGTATTTACAACTATAATTATCCTCCGAACACTATGCAGCAACAAAAAAATCCTTGTGTATTGTAAATTGTCATTAAACTCGACCAAAGGAGAAAAATCATGTTTTCACTTGAATAAATGATAATTTTCTAGTTAGTAACGATTTTTTATGAACTGAGAGGGTTTTTTAAACTCAGTACTTACACCTATAATTTCAACACATCGTAAATTGTATTTCAATTTGAATACACTATTTTAAATCATCATTTTTGACTTTTTAGCTTGAAAAGTCAACTATTTTGTTGAAAATTCGTCTTTTTGGGTTGAGCATTCATCTTATTTAGTAGAAAAATGATCTTCTTTGGTTAAAAATTCATCTTTCTTGGTTCAAAATTTTTTTTCTGATAATTCAACTATTCAGGT
Source organism: Melikaiella ostensackeni (assembly GCA_032362435.1). Classification (NCBI taxonomy): domain Eukaryota; kingdom Metazoa; phylum Arthropoda; class Insecta; order Hymenoptera; family Cynipidae; genus Melikaiella; species Melikaiella ostensackeni. The sequence goes on from JAUMHM010056213.1 coordinate 14,404, forward strand.
TGAAAATTCAACTGTTTTCTGAAAAATTCATCTTCTTGGCTTGAAAATTCAACTATATGGTTAAAAATTCAAATATTTTGTTGAAAATTCTTCTCTTTTGCTTAAAAGTTGAACTATTTGGTTGTAAATTCAAGTGTTTGGTTGAATTTTTTTAAATTCATCTTTTCGGATAGAAAGTGTATCTTTTTTGTGAAAAAATTCATCTTTCTCGGTTGAAAATATTTCTTTTATAATGATGTTATTTTGTCGATCAGGATAATTAATTAATTGATATTTTCACGTTATTGTGTCGATTAATGGTCAAAATTATTTTTTGAGGAATCTCCTTTCTCCAAAAATAAATTTTAACAGTCA
>JAUMHM010056242.1:0-11936 GCA_032362435.1 Melikaiella ostensackeni
CACCAGCTCCCAGTAGAACCGCGGTAAATTATACCCATGGCCACAGCTCACGACCGTGAGATGGGCGACCACATGGATTGGAGTTTACGAACCAGTGATGGCGTTGCATCTTCCAGAGCACCGATGACAAGGTCAATCATTTTAACCAAATATTCGCGGAACATTCGCTACAGCTTTCTTATAAGGTCTCGATACCACTCCGCCTTTTCCTTCCCTTTAAATGTGATGTTCCTTTCGGCCGTAGCGGAGAATCCGGTCACGAACATAGTTCGCTTCTCTTTTTCAAGGAGTACGATGTCACGCCTCGAGTGTGCAATAGGGACTTTTAGCCTGAACTTGTAGGTCCAGTAAATTTTGCACTTCTCGTTCTCAACAATTGATTTTATTTCTATGGGAGCGTTCAGCAGCACAGGCTCGCTGTTAACACCATTAGTGCGACAAAGATGGTAGTAGAGCACTCTTAGGGCCGCATTGTGTCTGGAGAGATACGTCGTTCCCGCATGAGAGGGGCACCCGGATAGTATGTACCATAGGTGCTCAGAATGTGCATGACACGCTCTGCACCTTGCGCTGGGAACTTCTTCACGTAAGATGCTGCTACGATATACTAAGATGGAAATAATACTGACCTGACACACGAAAATAAAACTTTCTGTGTCTGAATTAAGTGCAGATGATTTAAGGAAAGCAAACGTTAGCTCCATCGAGAAGGACTGGTCTTTTACATTTCTTTGAACGTTTCCTTGCATTTCCTTGTCGTGGAGCTGTTCGAGGAAGTTGTTGACTTCTGCCTTTTTCACTCGGGCCTTTAGAAGTAAGGCATCTAGATGGAGTAATACACTTTCCTCACTTCTGATGTTAAGATCCAGACTAAGGGTCTCGGCCGTCTGCTCCGCGGCTTTGTATAGGAACTCTCCTTTGCCAATTATCTCTTGGTGCCTGACCATTTTCAGGAGAGGATCTCTTCCATTTGCCACGATGTGAGCTGTACCTCAGATAATTCGGTCATAAAGACACTGGATATTCCGAAGTCCGCGCCCGCCTTTGCGGCATGGGATGTCTATGGGAGTTTGAATCGCAGGCTTTCTAGTAATCAATCCAGGCCATAGACGCCAGCTACCAGTGACTGCCAGCGACCAGCCACTACGGAATGGGCGTTTCCGACTTGAAACATAAGGTGAAGATCCGGGGCAGGTGTTGGTGTGTAGAAATAAACCCCTTTCACCAGAAGTATTTGATGTCATTCGATGCGGAAGCGGAGAAGTTCTTTGTGCCCCTCAGTGATTTCTTTACCTCTTTGGCAGATATTGGTGGAAATTGTTTCTCGGATGTTATGAGGTTGTCGCATAGATATTTGAAACGCGTGATGTTCTCAGTGTCTTCATTCAATGGGTGTTGAACTTCGTAAATCTTCATGAAAAAAGTCTAGACGTCCTCAGACTTGGGCGGATTTTTGACAGGAACAGGAGGATCGCTGAAGAGGCACGATGGGTCAGCGATAAACTGTTGATTTTCCCTGACCCATCCCTCCGTCTTCTGTATTCTCTTCCTTGCGACAGATAACACCCGTATATTGTCAGCAATGTGCTGCTTGATAGTCAGCAGCTTTGACTTGTTTAATGTGTGATGTTGGATCCTCAGTTCGTGAGCGAACTTTTTTCACCTTTACTGTAAATGGCTTACTGGGTGTTCTGTAGTCAATCACACTCTGAATACGGGACGCGTTCTGTCTAGCCCAGCTAATTCAGTTAATGCAAGCGTCATTTGGTCTTTTGATCTATCGATTCGGTTTGAATCGGCTAAGGCTCTCGCTACATCATAAACTGAACATGTGATGTTTACGAGGTTGGACTCCTCTGAAAGTTCCTCACGAAGGGCGGCATCCATTTCAGTCAGATCGTCGAGTTGAGAAGGCACCTGGATGTTGATGTTTCCCCTTTTCCTGAAATTGTTATCTTCTTTTTGGGAATGCCTGATTTCTGCGGTGGGTCCTAATGTTTCTTCCTTTTCTGCGTATGCGGCTTGTTCTTGCAGTGGTCGGGGAAGCGTTCCGCGTACATATCCTGTTCGGAAAAGTTTGTCGGCATGCGCGCTATGTAACCTCTGCGACCAGGGATAATGCTGGTATCGTAGCAATCCAGTAAGTTTAACCCTGAGTCGATCCGTCCACTCAATTCGAGCATCACGGCGGTCCGCTGGCGTGTTTCCATCAAAATTATTTGCAGCACCCAGAACTCTAGGGTGATCGGCACTTTTTGCCGACCCATTGTGGGCTGCTCTGCCCGTTCGATCATTTTGAACCCCATTCACAACTGAGTTTGGTGTTCTTATAGTTGTTCCAACGAGCAGATAGGGAAAGAGTTCGTCCACCCTTGCAGAGTCCAGCATGCAAGGCTAGGGCTGCATATTATAGGAGATCGCCCGGTATCCCAGAGACACCGTAAAGGACACCTCACCTAAGTGCCATTGAGCTTTCCGCACGGTTGTGCACGCCTTAGAATGAGGCGTTTTCCTTCGGGAACATCCCTGGTCAATTGTCCGTGATTGTTTATCAATTTTTGAAATCGTATTCATTAGGAACCCTCGGTACAGGGACCCTCTATCCGCAACCTGAGGACGCGTCTCGTGGCTTTGTCATAGGCCCTCCAGCTTGATTTCAAAGGAACCGAACTCATATATATGGGGCATCATTTCTCAAGTGTATCCATTCAAAAAATCAAATTTTTCCGATCTGAGTCAGGCTTGGATAAAGTGTTGTGCAATTGGATAGTAGTTTAGGCAAAAAAAATGTGATATTTGGACGAATATTTACCGTGGGGGAGGGGGTGAAAATTTCGGGATTTTCGTGGTTATCGTCTATTTCGACGATTTTTAACTCTTCTAATTGTGACGAGGAATAACTTCGTACAATACAGTTTCGATAGGTTTTTTCATGCCCTTTCAAGTGGTCATGTACATGTTTCAAAAAAAATATATATATTTGACCTCCAAAAATTAAGATCAAAAATAAATTTTACTTTTTTTGAAATAAGACACTTTTTCATCTTAAAAGAAATCTTAGGTTTTTTCCTTTAAGACCATATAGATTAAAAAGTGGACTTGGAATTTTTAATTCATGTAAATGAGCGTTGAGTATTTCGGTACGCTCATGACGCTGGCTCTCGTGCCTCTTGACACACCGTGGTGCCTTGATTGTATTGTTTTTACGAAAAGTAATAATAGACGCTAGTATATTTGATCGCTCTATGTATCTTACAGGCTCGAGACTGTTATTATTCAAATGCCCCCCCTCTCTCTCTCATTTTTTTCTATTATCAACTCCCTTAGATGAATTCTGGATCCACCCTGAATAAATTTTGAAAATAATTCTAAAATAATTGAAATACTTTGTGCACAACTCTGTCGGTGCGCAAAGTTTATAATCTGTAAGGTGCAAATGCGCTTCTGTTGTACCGATGCGGAAAATTTATAAGAATCGAAGTGCGCATGCGACAATATTATTCTTGCATTGTCAACAGGAATGTGTTAACGTGTATACAAAGTCCAACTTTGGAGGTAGATATTGCAAAAAAAAATTATTATTTTGATAATACATCATACATTTTATATTGCACAGGTTGTCATACGCCGGCTGCCACCATCCATGACTCAAGAGCAATTTACGGAGCAGATTTCTCCACTGCCGGAGTATGACTATTTGTACTTGGTTAAGGCAGACATGTCTCTAGGACAGTATGCATTCTCTCGGGCTTATATAAATTTTGTTAATCAACAGGACATATTTATATTCCGAGAGAAGTTTGATAACTACGTGTTTGTCGATGCCAAGGGTACCGAATACCCAGCAGTTGTGGAATTTGCTCCATTCCAAAGGCTGCCGAAAAAGAGAGTGGGCAAAAAAAAGGATCTCAAATGTGGCACGATAGAGTCTGACGTGTACTACTTGAGTTTCGTGGAGAGTTTAAAAAGTCAAGAGAATGAGACTGCAACTAATCAACCGAAGACGGAATATTCATATCAACCTGCTGAAGGTTAGTACTTTTATATTTTATTATTATTATACCATTAAGCAAAATTCCTTTCGGAGTAAGCATAACTCGTTCGACTCTAGCCTCTTTGCACTACTGGGGATCCAGGAATTTATATGGTAAGTTCAAGTAAGGGATGTGTAGGAAAAGGGGTTGATCTTAGATCAATATAGAAGTCGCGTGTTGCTCATTCCAACGATACACTCTTTCCACAACACCGCTCCGACACGGGTCGCTGATCAATCTCTCTATCAATCACCCCAGGTAAGGAGCTACACAGAGCCATCATACGTCACGATTCACACACAAACACTCAAATTGTCCGATAAACCCATAGGAAGATCCCCACTTCATCGCGACCACATCTACCAACCAAAACTCTTCACGAGGGTCCATGAGTATCCAAAATTTTTGTTTTCAGGCGTCACTCTTTTTCTTATAAATAATTGTCCTTCACACATCCCTATCCTTACATACATCTTTTGCTTCCTCTACATCCATACATCTTTTCATGCAAGCTCTTGTGTTTCTACGACTCTTCATTTCTCTTCGCTTTAGAGTCTCATTTACACATTCTAACCATTCCTTCATCGGTGTACCTCTGGATACGCTACCACTCACTTTATCTTATACACTCGCTTCATTAAACGCCCTTCATTCATTCTCTCAACATGACCTAACCATCTCAGCAAATTTCGTTCAATCTTTTCAAACAATGTTTTTTCTACACCACATTCTTTGAGATCCCACTTATTACTGACTTTTTCTATTTGCATTTTAACGCACATATTCCGCAGGTATTTCATGCCAACCGCGTTCACTTCACTTTTCGTCCTTTTCTTGATTCATCCAGTGAAATTCAAAGCCCCTTATAAAAGGTTAACCAAGGCATTCCTACCCACAAAATGAAGACTCCTCAGCAAGTCCTCGCATCAAGGCAGCCAAAGACGCTTTCGGGTATGTCCGCCCAGGGCAACAATCCATAGCCAAGCCTTAGAGCAATCGGGTTCATGTCACCTTGCGTATGACTTCCCAAAGTATAGAATAATCACTTGAGGTTCAGGCTATATCGGGCAGGCCTCCCTCGGACTTCACTCCCGAAATTAAAAAAACGCTAAGTAGCTGCCTGGTAATATCGCGCAGATCTCCACACAAGGTGTCAGTTTCTAGCATCTTTCCCAAAGCCAAAAACGCTAAGAAGCTGCCTCTTTCTGTATCTTTACTTTGAAAACTTCGTTTTTTTTTCCAAGTTTTGACCTTAAAAGTGAATTTTTCGGATATATTTGTATGGCTATATTCGTAATCAGCGCATCAAAATACATCGATATACGAGGTTTTGAACGTATCGGAGTTATGAGCTTTCCTGAGCTTCACGACGGTACTTTTCAGAAACAATATACGATTTATGTCTTAGCTTCACGTACATAATTCATCTCGTACTGGTATTCTTGATTCTAAAATGTCTCATGCAAGTCAGTCACTAATTGACCAAGATATCCAATACAAGTCCAAAAATTCACTTATGAATTTTGATGTCTACGATAATGATTTTTCCACAACACATGCATAATTCTAGCCGGTTTTCATGCCTTTAAAGCGAGCCTAAAGTAGTGCTTTTCGAGAATAGTGACGCCAGAAGAGTGGAAACTGTAACGTCAGAGGTGAATACAGTACACTCTCTGTAAGTAATCGCTCAGCATGTACACGCTTCCTTCATACACATTTTCATGTAAATGTAATTGCGTCCCGCACGCATGATTGCTTGCAAATTACTGCGCAGCCCCCAATTCATTCTAACATGCATGTACCGATGGTTATTTTGATTCTTAATAAGTGTCGAAACAACTCGCTTGATTAAGTTTAGTATTATGATTTTTTATTCAGTAAGCACCCGATATATTCCTCTACAGCCTCATCAAGAGGGGCTTGGTGAGAATATACTGTAATGAAAATTATATATCTATGGCAGGGATCTCCACGGACAGTTGCCTGACTCTCTTCTCTTCCCCTTCTTCAAGCGCTTCTTTGTGCCTTATCCTCGCATGCTCATTCATTCTCTACCGAAGGCAGTAAAAGCGGGGATTGACGATTGACAGATTTTTTAACTTTGCACTTTCCGTGGACATCCCTGATCTATAAGCTCACATTTAGCGTGTGATATCAGATAAACAGCCCTCTTGAAATAAAAACTGAGAACAAATTTTTTTGCAGATGGTAGGAATATTTCTGAATTCACCTTGGATTCTTTGAAATTCACCTTCAATTTTTTGGCATTCTTTGGAATTCAGCATAAATTTTTTGGATAAAGGGGGAAAAACAGGTTAGAAAAGTCTGGGAAGTTTATGAAATAAAATTTTTCATGCGGATAACATTTTTTCCAAATAATAGGATTTGGATTGGATTGGCTTCTTTGGAAGGCTTTCAGTCATTTTTTTCAATTTAAGAAAAACAAGTTGCAAAACTCTTCTTCATATACAAATGAATTGATTAATTTTGGCTTGATTTTTGCTTGAAACCGTTTTGGCTTTAGCTTATTTGCGGAATTCGCATGTGATATTAAATGTATCTGTTTGTTGCAGACACACCTAAGAAAATGTCGACTCCATTATTAGATTATTTAAAGCAACGGAAGCATGAAAAACAACGTCTTAGAGATGAAAAACGAGAAGAAAGGCGGCGTCGAGATTTGGAGAGGCGACGCGCAAATGAGTCCACCGTACCTAAGGTAATAAGATTATTCAGGAATATTTTGAAATCATTATGAATTATCGATTCTGAATGTCAGTTAAACAAAGTTAGGTATCGTAATATTTAATTGTTATTTTCATTGGTAAAATCGGTTCGATGCATTGTTTTTTGTCCGAACCGAGTTGCGATCATACTTAAATTTTTTGTCTCGTGACGTAATAGAAATTATACTCCTTTTGACTCATTTATAAAAATAAATATTTTTTTATAATCATACATAGAATTATAAGATAAGTCAATGTGATATCGCTAAGTCCTAATCAGTATTACTGCATGTCGTGACTTTACGTAGAGACTGAGAGGATTGTTATTATAGAAATGGAAGCAAACCTGATTTTACATGGTAAGATTTGCAACCAAAATAAAGATTGGTTTGTTCAATGAAACTCAAAAAACTCGAAGATTAGAAATATGCTTATAAAATATGTGTTCTGATAACACAGGGATACAAAAAATAGGTGGCATGGTCACCTTGTAGCATTATTCCGTCATTTTCCTCCTTGAAGAATTTGTCAACAGCTGTCCTCACTGCTGTTTCATCTATCGTCATATTCATGTAACGTATCTCTACTTGCGCTCTAAGTACAATTGAGCGCATAGGTCCCATGTCACCATGGCCTTGTCGAACGTTTCTCTAGCTGCATCTGGTGCGCCTAGTTCGGCCAAAAAATCACCCGTCCTTGTCGCCTGAATAGTCCGTCAATGCTCATAGATAGGTCGTAGGAATGTGCCGCCATTTTTTTCCTTGAAAACAAGCGGGATATTCAAAACGATTAGAATATATGCTGGGCGGATTCTGTAATGTGCAGTCTAGTGCAGTGTTAGTAAGAAATAGCAAGTGAAAATGTAATAAAATGCCGAGTCCGTGCAATGAAAATGACTGTAAGTCGCAATCTAATTACAAGTTAAAAAAATTTAGTAATTTTACATTTGAAACAATTATTTATCACTGAATTCCGAATAGAATAATTCATACATTTATCTAACAATCATATTGAGACGTTACTGGAATGAAAGGTTCTAATGTGTCCCCTAAGGGTTTACATTTTCCTTTTACGTCTCTCATTTTCCATTACACATCTCACCACCATATGTCCCCTAAGGGTTTCCAATTTCCATTCACCTCTCCTTTTGTACTCCAACTTCAACGCTCAGGTGGCAAACTTCACACTCGTCAGACATCACCGCCATTCGCCACGAGATATGTACGCTATTTTTCATGACAAGCGAATCCAAAATTTGGCTCGCTGTCTCTTGAGGGATAGCGAAATACCAAATGGCACAACCGCCATTGAAATGTGAATTTGAAGAGACAGAATTAGCCAGTTCTTGTCAAGCTCACGACGATAAATATTATTATTGTCAATATTTTCGAACATTTTGCGATTGAGATGACTAAATTGCATGCAATTCTTTGATAACTATGAAATTATTGCATTTTTTTATTTGTTTTATTTGTCCCTGTGAATTAAAACAAATTTAAGACGATATTTTGAAAAAAAAATTCTTTATTTTATCTTATAATAAATTATTAATACGTCAACATCTTATAATTGTTTTATACTTGTGTACTGTGAAATGAAGTTGAATAGGAAATGTGATGTTTCCAAATAAAAAATTACTTGTCGTAAAAATTGAATTTAACAGAGCAATTGTTCAATTGGATATTCGGCCTTTTTTCTTCCAAACATTTCTTGGAAATCTCGAAAGTCTCGAAAATCTCCTCAGAGATAGTGCAGTTGTCGCTTTTTGTGATTCGTGTTTCATTTTCCGTTACAGTTACGGTTTCAGTGAAGGAATTGCTTCTACTGATTTTTGGTGCAGATGTTTCTGGGTTCGTTTCCGATAAAGTTTCAGCAGAGGTTAGGTCGCACGTATTTGTGATAGTCGCAGCTATGATTTGTCATACTTTTCTTTTACTTCTAATCGAGTCTTCGATGTAACCTGTTTAAAATATGAAAATTAGTACAATTGTATTGAAACTTGACAAAATTATATAGAGAAGAATTTCGTTCATTTGGAAGAATTTCGGAATGAAATCGGAATCATACGAAACGCGAACAGATTCAGACGGAATAAAAAGTTTGTTTGAAAAATGCAGTATCGTTCGGAATGAAAGCAAAATCATTTGAAATGGGAAGACATTCAGAAGGAATGAAATCTTTGCTCATACTTGTAAATGCATTTTGGCAGTATGCTAATTATGTGACGATTGTTTGTAATAAACTTTTAGATAATGTTTTAGTATAGAATATGGAAAACCATACCTTTTTAAATTTTCGTTTGATATTTTATATACAGTTCATGGATGTTTTAAAAATGATACTCGTTAAGTAGATTTTGATTAGATGGAGTATCGTCTTTAGAAACCTTGAATGCTAATTAACAATAAGTTCGTCTATCTGTTTCGGATGTTTGCTAATGTAGGTCCAGAATGTTCATGTTACTGCAAAATTGCGCAGTTAAAAAAGTACCTTACAATTGAAGATTTTCCCGGTACTCAAGTGCTCACCTTGCTAAGGAATCTGATATTGCCTGAATTTTAGTTCCATTTTGAGTTTCGATATAAATAAGGTCCTCAAAGACATGTTAACAAATATTTAGCATCTTCATATATTTTTCATGAGGAACCTTTAGTTTACCGCTATATTAGATACAAAATTATTAATGATCGGCTTACCTTAAAACCTTTTCATAGGCAAAAAATTCAATAATATTAATAATATATATATATAATATTATTAATAATATATTAACATTATTGATCTCCTAGGTGTAAGGTTGTTTTGATGCCTGAAAGGAAAATTTATAACGGCCAGGGAAAATAAAAAATTGGTCAGAAAAAAGTCAAGGAAAGTCAGGGAATTTCAGAATTGAAATTTTGTAGCAACCCTGTGGTCTTGACTGAGAACTTTTGGGTGGATTGCGAGTGCAGGACAGATCTCTAGAGCTAGAACTCTAGCAATTTCTGTAAGCGGAATGCTTTACTTGACGTATGACCTTATGCAGTTAATAAACGAGGAGAGTGCTTAGACTGAATGGTATTGTTGATGTCTATGCTTTCTGGGTGTCTGTTTTTTTTCGAGAGGAGAATGTTATCTAATTTAGTGGATGAATGTAACTTTCCACTTATATTTATATCGTTCCTTATACAAATCTACCTATAAAGTGCTGCCGAGGACTTGAAGGAACAGAGTTAACGCAAGTTCTCAGTTTAAACGATTCATCAATATCACATATAATTAGGTTGACTGCACTCAGTCATGCAAATATCTAAGAAATTGATTATTCTTGGAACCTGAAAAATTTGAAGTTCTTGCAACTGTAACCAAAATCATCGTAGTGGTTTTATCTTATCTTAGTTTGCTGACTTCCATATCCAACATGATCGTCTGTGCCATGCATCGAGGAAACTTGAGGGATTCTTAGGATTCCTGGGACGCTGGGGCTATTGGAATCTTAGGACTCTTGGGACACTGTGACTACTGAAGTTTTAGGACTCTTTGGATGCTGGGACTACTGGAATTGGTTCGCTGTGGCCTCTTAATTAAAAATCAAGTTTCAAATTGGAGCTTGGTTCCTGCTTTTCGGTCTGCTGTCTTAAACCACCCCGGAACCTGGATTAAGGATCAAAGACGCCTCCCCGCCCAGGAATAAATTTCAGAGCATCTTCGCTAGGCTTTGGGAAGGACTTGTCCGTCCTAAATCTCCTTGGTCGTCCTTGGTCTTGCCAGAAATTCTTCTCAATGAGGGAACATCTTAACCCATTAGGGTCCTCGACGCTACGGCACTGGACTCGATATCGAGATTAAATATAAAGGTAAAAGAGGTAAAAAGGTAAAAAAGGTAAAAAAAGGTCTTAGACTTGTTGCTGATAATGTTATTACGGACGTACGTGGTCCAGCAGAAGACGAGAGTTTCCTCATTACCTGTGAAGCCTAGAATTCTCTAAGCCGCACTTGTTTTGAGTACGGATTTTTTATATGTTTTTTTAACAACGGTTTACGCAATACATAATAAATAATACTATTCTGCTGTGATATTTGTTTAGGTCAAAGTGCTGTACAAAGGAGTTGTATTAAATTACAGGCTACTCTGTTACTTTATTAACACTACGGAGACATTAGAAAGGCCCTGACTTTCAGTACCCCGGACAAGTATTTAGCGACACGGTATAATTCTACTTTATCAGGGGAATTCAGGAGCGCAATCCAGAACAGACCAGAAGCTGTAAGAGTTTCTGCGGACTCAAAGCAATCCTTTCTAACATATCTATACATAGGGCATTCAAACAACAAATGAAACAGATTCTCTTCTACTCACAAGATGCAGATTGTGCAGTTTTCCCTCAATATAACTGAAAGTAAGTTCCCCCATGGGAAATCTACCCCTCACATCTCCCATGAGACGCATATGAGCAAGAAGTTTAATGAATCTAAACGGTATTCCACCGTAAAGGTTCTCCTGCTTCATAGGATCGATCCATAAGTGAGGCAGCATCTGAAGAGATGATGTCTGATTCAGCCTGTACAGGTGTGCATCTATTCCACGCACCGTGAGATGTTTTAGCTGCAGGATTCAATTAAACCTGAAGACGTTTCAAGCAAACCTTTGGGAGCCTCTCTTCAACCATACCCAAAACATTCTCTAGCCAATTTAAGGCTATCTTCAATATGTTGGATGCTAGCGGGACACGGCCTAGTTCCCGCCTCAACGCGTAACATGGGGCGTGCAAAGGCAAGCCCAAAACTCTCTTGAAGAAGGTAGTGTGAATTATCTCTACCTCTTCACAATACATAAAACCGCAGATCCCTATGGCTTAAAAAACGAGATTTGAGGTAAAGCTTTGGAACAGGATTAGTTTAGAGCGCCAAGATTCTGGCTTGGAAGCTCAAAGGACTTGCAAAAATAAACCCACGGCTATGTTAGCAGCAGTAACCCTTTTGATCCAGGCCAATGCAAACATAAAATTTGTTATAAATGGTGGCCTCCCCTTATGAAAACCCATGGTTCTTGTCTGAGATGTATTAACTTCCTGATAAGTCAACCTGCAATATTCGACAATAACATTAATTTGTCTCTGGAGATCAATTCGAAAGTTAGTAAATACAACTGTGTAATCAGCATATGCCTAAAGAATAACCTCGACCAGGTGATGAA
>JAUMHM010056253.1:0-14756 GCA_032362435.1 Melikaiella ostensackeni
TAAGCTGTTAATAGCAAGACCCCTGCACCCCTGCCCAATCAAGAATTTTTCTAGATCATGAATAAAAATAGAGAACATTAGAGCCCTTAGAACCTCACCTTGTAAGACGCCTTGTGTTACTTTAACGAAGTTAGTGTGACTACTATTACATCTAATCCTGGCATACGCGACTGCATAAAAATTTCTAATCACATTAATCATCTTAGAGCTAACCCCAATTTTATATAATTTTTGCCATAACAAATGGTGCGCAACGGAGGGGAAGGCACGTTTAAAATCTATAGAAACCGCGTAAACCGCGGATCTTGGATGCCTCAGGCGGATCTGTATTATAACAAGCAGAGTAAACAAGTTGTCGAGACACTCTCTCCCAGCCCTGAAGCCAGATTGAAATTCAGGAATTGTTTTATTCTCATTAGCCCAGTTAGATAGCCTTACTGAAAAAATTTGCGTGAAGATCTTAGCAATGCAATTCACGAGGGAGATGGGTCTAAAATTGCCAGTATCACTAGGATCACCCTTCTTATGTAACATAGTCATGGTTAATTTACCCCAAGACATCGGCACCTTTTCATCCACCGTGAATTTGTTAAACAAGTCCTTCAGATATAAAATCCAGTTTTCGGGTAACCTTTTATAAAAGCTTAATCGATGTCATCACACCCCGCTGCCTTTGCGTCTCTACATTTTTTTTGGCTATCATGAATTTCCATTGTAGTTATAAAACTGTTGAGCACAAGGTGAGAGATACTTATAGTGAAATCGCGGTTCAAAAGCCTACTAGGGGAGACTTCGAGAAGATACGAATGCCATATTTCAGGGTGGATGCCGTTTGTCGCTTGAGGCCTAAATCGAGCGCCATTAATGATGGACCAAAAATCAGTAGAATTACGTGCTGTAGCCAACTTGTCTATCATTCGCTTTTCGTATGTGGATTTTTTAGTACACAGTATTTCCTTATAATTTTCAGCAGGGAGATTAGAGAGAACTTGGCCTGTACAATTTATAGAAGCTGCAATCGGTAAGTGATCAGACAAGGTTTTGAGCTTAGGTACTTTAAAGTCTTGCAGAAAGGGTAAACTGTTTATCGAACACCACAGAACATCATTCACGCTCTCTCCTATAGCGCCCTGAAATGTATATTGTGTCGGAAAATCACCCTGAGCTCTCCCATTGCACACAAACAGCTCGTTACTCTCCATGAAACTTGTTAACAGTTTTCCCTTATTGTTCATAAAATTGTCTTCAGATGATCTGCCAGCCATAAAAGAAACATTGTTAACGAAAATCTGCTCGTCAAGTATATTGAGGTTCGAAATCCTACAATTAAAATCGCCACCAAAAAAAAAAAAAAAAAACGGTAAGTGTGCAGAGGACATTCGAATCGAGCTGAGAATAGCACTAAAATTATTTTAAAAATAATCGACTTCTGTGTCAGGAGCGAGATACATTGTACAAAGAATAAACGAAAACATACATAAGTTTACCTTTAGAATTATATATTCCGGCGCAGCAGTCAACAATTGTGATGAAAAAGAATTCCTGTTTAACGCGATCACTATGCCACCCTTGGCTCTTCCTTTGACAGCAACCTTCACCGCCGGAGAATCAAACACAAGTAAATCCCTGGAAAATGCTTTAGACGTGACTCTTGAGGAATCTAACAAAGTCTCATAAATGCACAGAATGTCAGATTTTCCGAAAGTGCTCATGAGATGCTCTAAATTTGAAAAACCTTGAATATTCCAGAAGATAATTTTGGTGAGTGTGCAGAAATCAGGAAGAAGCGTAGGACAGCGGCGTGTGTGAACAATAGGCTGTGGATCATTTAGCCCGAGATTAGAGGCACCACCAACGAGCTATGCCTTCGGAGGATGGCGATCACGGGGAGTTCTGGCAGTCGCCGGGGTATCAACGTCATTCAGTAAAAATTGGTCCAAACGTTTATTCGGCGTAACATCCATCAGGTCCTGTTTAGGTGGGCGTCCTCTCTTGGAGGACGTAGAAGGTCGAGCTATATTGAACGCAGAAGCGTCCCTTTCGAATTCATCTTGAACTTTGGTCACTTGGGAGGCCGAATTCGTAGAATCCTCTTTTAAATTTCGAAGAAAGGATTCGACGTCCTCCTTCTGAAGTTCTTGACCATTAACAATGAGGGCGGTATTCTTAATCTCAAGCTGCAATCCCGCATCCTTTAAAGATCTGGCATGCTTAAGTAGTTCCCTTCTTTTCTCCCTCTCTTCCATGGAGCGATTGTAAACGATAACAAGTTCGAGTTTGCGAAAGTGTGTAATTTTGGTAAAAACAGTTTTGACCCATCGTGAGGCAATAAACTTGACTAATACCGGGCACTTTCCCTTGACTTTTCCGAGCCTGTAAACATCGGCCAACGCCACTTCAGGTATCTGTAGCCCGACCTTCTGGAAGATCGATAAGACCGATGTGAACAAATCATTATTATGCGAATCGTCATCCTTCAAGTTGAAAATAATGATATTTTTGCCCTGTCATTGCGTCGAACGAGTTCCACTTCTTTTTCAATTTTTGATAATTTGCTAGAGAGGGAGAATATTTTTGCAGCAGCTTCTGTTGAAGCTTTACAAGATTCCTTGACATCCTTCCTTAGCTGATCGTAAGAGATAGTTAAAGATTTAATGTCCTTAGACAGCTCAAAAATAAGTTTTTGTAAGCTTTCTTCCATATCGCGGCTGTGTGTACGGAAAACCGCACGGAGAAAACATTTGCACTACACAGTTTCACAGAAAAATAAGGCTGAAGGCTCAGGCTTATAAGCCAGTTTCGCGGAGCGAACTTCTAATACGTCTACTCACGTTACTGACCCAGGCGGGACTCCAGCAAATTGACTTTTAAATTAGAACTTGAATCCATCGCCCTTAATTCTTATAAAATCTATTTTTGAACTCACCTAAGATATAAAAACATTTAAAAATGTTTATTTTGTTTTATATATCACACTCATGATTTATGCAAGAATAGGTAAAAGATCAAATTGTGATCATCACAAGGATCACAACATTTTGATCATTAGGAAGTTCTCACAAAACTGCAGGTTAGAACACGCCAGAAGCAGTGTTGCCAACTTTTTATTATTGAAAATCTAAGAATGGTGTAGGCGATTTTTTATGGATATTTCAGCTTTCTTTAAATTCAATCGTTTCAACTTAGATTGATAATCAAAAAAATATCTTATAGAATATCTTACTTAAAGAAAAATCTTATAAATATCTTATCTAAAAATAAATATCTTATACGATGAGAACGTAAAAAACAAATCGTCAAAATTAAGATTTGTCGATCCAAAAATTTTTACTTTTAATCTCACACTGCCATTAAGGGGTAAGGTATCTCTATTGCTAGAAAATTTTTCTTTAATTTGGAAAATAGAAATTTTTGTTTCCAACGGTATTTTTCACGATTAAAGCGAAAACTATTTATCGAATCAAAAAATGGTCAATGGGAAATTTGTAGATCTTTTGAAGGCCAATCACTTTGTTTTTTATTTTTTCTCATATCGCACGTTTTTGGCGGGGAAATTGAATTTTTCATTCTGAAACAATATTTTTCACGATTGAAACGAAACTACTCACCCTATCAGAAATTCTTTCGAAAGTTATCGTGCTCACAAACTAAAAATCTACAGAGCCTCTCACACACACACACACACACAGATAGACACATTCGTAAAAACATGTTTTTCGGGTTCAGGGTGTCTCAAAACGTGGACATTTGACAAAAATGGGGGGGGGCTCAAATTTTACACAAATCTAATACATTCTCTAATGAGAATGTAAAAATACTTTTTCAAAAGTAGAAAAGAAAGAAAAATTGACATTTTTGATGAATATCCGTGACAGAACTGTATTCGAAAAAAATGCAAAGCTAGTTTTTTTATTACAAGGTTTCGAAATTTTAGCTATACTCAATGTGAAAAAAACAGGAATAGGAAAAAATATGTGAAAAATCAATTTTGAAATTGCATACAGGAAAAATTGGCATTCTAAATGAAAATTTCCAGAAAACTGATTCAAAACTCAAATTTTACCAAAGTAGTTCTCAAATAAACTATTCAGAATGGCATAGTGATAAAAAAGGACATTTATCGAGTGGGAATTCCGAATACCAAAAATTCTGTTTCACGATCGTTTACAATCATGAACGAAATGATGGAAATTGTCTAACAATACGCAGCGCTCCGTCCCATTCATGCCCAGACGAATCGGTTTTTTTTTAAATTATCAAAAATGGAAATGCTCAGTGCAGCCCATTGGGATCAACAAATTTGGAAAAACCACTCAGATGATTGCTGAGTATTTTGGAACTAGGCAACCCGGAAAAATACACGGGACACAGCTTCCGTCGCACATCTGCAACCATGTTAGTCGATGCAGGAGCAGCCATTATACCTCTCAAGCGACATGGAGGTTGAAAAAGCAACACCGTGGCTGAAGGGTATATAAACGATTCAATTTCGAACAAAAATCACAATGCGCACATGATTTCAACATCAATTGCACCAACTGCTACGTCAAGATGTATGAATGATATAAGAAAAAACCAAAAAACTTATTGTTCATTAAAAAAAAAAAACATTTCGTATCAAACTATCATTGAACATATTGTTCTCTGAATCACCTGAATTTTATTTTACTCATAATTGTCATCATCATTTCCTTACTCTAAAAACTACTTTGAAATAACGAAGATTTGATATTTTTTATTATATTTATATTAAAAATTTGGAGAACTCTGAGGGCTATATTTGCGTTAATCAATCAGGTAAGCTGTTGTTTAAATAATAGCGACTCTATTCCTGGTGTTTCTCGTGCCGGACTTTCTTATTATTCTTTTTCTGACAGACATCATTCTCTTGACAAGCCTTCTCCTCTGGTACAGCTTCCTCTACGTTTCAGGCCCAGGTCCCGATACGAATCTGCTCATATGAGACGTTCACAAAAAGATCCAGAAGTCGTTCTTCTCATCATTCTCGTAGGTATTGATCTGATAAAGGATCTAGGGAAGGTACTAATTCACCCATAATCACGCAAGACAACTTCCAACCTCTGGATCCTGAACTTCTCGAAGTTATCGGAGAGCGGCTGGATTCTGATACCAAAAAAGGCTCATCCAGTCCATACTGTCATTTCGGTTCATTGGAACGACATCTTACAGAAAGGGTTGCCTAAGGATGAAACGAAAAAATAGCTCAAGAAATACGCAATTCCTGTGAACTGCAATTTGCTTGAGCCACCGAACCTGAGCGCAGAAATGGAAGCCTCTCTTTTGAAGTAATTTCTCAAACAAGATATCAAAATTATGAAAACACAACAAGAGATGGCAGTTTGCTTGGCAGCCCCTGGGCCTCTATTGAGAAAACTATCACAAAAAGGAAGAGATGGATAGGATATTACTTATCGCGACCTTAAGAGACACCGCTCGCTTGTTGCAAGACCT
Source organism: Melikaiella ostensackeni (assembly GCA_032362435.1). Classification (NCBI taxonomy): domain Eukaryota; kingdom Metazoa; phylum Arthropoda; class Insecta; order Hymenoptera; family Cynipidae; genus Melikaiella; species Melikaiella ostensackeni. Next base: position 5,473 of record JAUMHM010056253.1, read on the forward strand.
GCAATGAGACTAAACATTGACACGACGTTTACTCATTATTTGAAATTTAAACCCCTCGATCAAAAAAACTTTAAACGCAACTAGAGCAGATGAACGCTTATTTAATGAAGATCTCGGAAAAACGCTCAAATCTGCAAAATTACTGGAGAAGTCTTCAAAAGATTTGGAGTCGGATAAGTTATTAGAAAATTTTCCAAAATACTGCGCAGATGGCAAGAACATTATGCAAAGACCGGCCGAGCTCAATTACGGATCTGGTATCCCTGATCAAAAATAGTATCATAATTTAGTTTTACATTTTCTTAATTGAATTAATGGTGTGGAGGTATGTTGTTTACACGAAGCTTTACATGCTCTACTCTTGAGTTAAACGTGATTGAGCGGTGGGAACCTACTAGAGCTTCTTCGACTAATGCTGAGGTCAACGCAGTAACCCTGCTGATTTCCATGTTTCCTATCGCCCGTCTTTCAGGGTTTTTATGATACGTATACATTCTTGCAAGAACTTTAGACCTCTCCAATAATGCAAAGGTGTCACCATCGGATATTCTTAATACACCTTGTTATTGGGTTGGCGTAGGTTCATACGAATGCATTCCCATTCTCATTGCAGGTGGTTCATTGGCAGGAAAATTTTATCGGTGTATTCGGTGGGCGGTAAATACCAAATTTTCGAAAATCGAAAATTGCTAGTGCTGATAAGTTGTCATGTGTCATCACAAATGAAAATTTCCAATGACTTTTGGAAATCAAAAATGTTCCTACGGTGTGGCAACGAGACTGTATATTTTCAATTTAGAGAGTTAACAGAAAATTCTCTAAGGGTAATGACTCTAAGGGTGTCATGACGGTAGGACTGATTATTATCAAGATATGGGCGCTAACGCGCCGCTTCGCAGCGCAAGGTAAAAATCTGTGCAGCGAGAGATTCTGAAACAAATTACGATCGAAAATCGGCAGCAAAGAACCCATCTGGTAGCAGCCTTTGTCCTCTTACTGTGCCTCTTTCTGAGGGCATCTTTTCCTCTACAAATTCTTTTCATTGACTCAAAATACTCAAAGAGACTTCAAAATGCTCTCGACCACATAGTTCAAACGTAAAGCAACGGATGAAGGAAGTATAGCGCCTGCTGCCTTCGTTTCAAGAGAAACCACGCAGTTTTCTGCAAAAAAAGAATTTTTCAGGAAAAACGTATTGATTAAACTTATTCATTTATTAATAAAACTTATTAAGTCATCAATAAACTTCGTGACGATTAGTCCGAGCTCTTTTTCGGATCCAATTCTTCGGCACGACTAGACGCACCCTCATGCTCACCAACTTTTTGATTTAAAATAACTTGTTGAAGTGTTTAAAAATGACTTCTAATGAAGAGGAGATATGTAGTTCCATAAAAGTTCTATGATACGAGTATTTATTTATAAAATTGGTTCTTAACAATAAAATTGTTGCCTAAAAATTTTCGTTTTTACTATATTTGTGTTTTTCATCGATTACTATTGATTTGTGGTGATCTTTACTGATTCAGATGAACACAAAAAATGATATATTGGAAAATCCTACTTTTCTAGGATTGCTTATTAAGAAAACTTGAAGGGATTGAATGAATGCGAATGAAAGATGTTGGTATATGAGTTGCTGCAAATGTGACTCGCCACAATGTGACTTGTCGCATTTTTGTCATTTTGCTGTGGACCTAAAATTTTTCCAAAATGAGACATGCCACGACGTGACTTGACGCGAAGGTGATATTTTTTAAATGTGACTCGTCGCAATCTGACTTGGCGACTCTCAGCGCTACAATTTGGCTCGCCGAAAATGTGACATTTTATAAATGTGACATTTTAGAAATGTGACTGGCAGTAATGTAACTTGCCCCATTTTAGCCAATTTAGCATGGACTTAATATTTTTCCTAAATGAGAGATGCCACAATGCGAATTACCGCAAATGTGACATTTGAAGAATTTCATTTGCCACAATTGCGACATTTTGAAAAATTTTACTCGTCATAATATAAATTCCTGCATTTTTGACAGTGTGATGTGATCTGGAACATTTCACAAATGAGAGATACCACAGTGTGACTGGATCTGCAAATAAAACTGTTAGGTACAATGTTGTGCCACAGCTCAATTTCAAAGCAACAAATTACTATGATATGATTGACTTGCAGACCATTACCTCAACTGTGCCGCCTGTTCTTTGCAGAGTTTCGAACGAACAACTAATAACAACCTTATCCCAAGACACAATCAAGTAATGCAAATTTTCCGCATCTAAATCGGTATATGGCCCTGAGTCACGGGGTGCTCATATTAGATCCACACTAAAATCTAGCTAGCACTTTCCAAAGTTCAGCACAAGACAAGATTTTTCCACTTCATTTGACTCCGACTCGGACTAGAACAAGCTTAGCATATGGTTGGTTGGATGGGTTGGGCTGTGGAGGAACTCACGGTGCAGCCACCTCCATGCAGCTGGTTCTGGGTAATCGATACAGGTTAGCTGAGAGCTGCACAGATTTTCACCTTGCGCTGCAGAGCGGCGCGTTAGCGCTCATATCTTGATAATGGTCAGTCCTACCGTCATGACACTTCCAATCATTTTGATGGGTAATAGAAACACAAACGTGTTTAGTTCAAACCTTCTAGTCATCAGACTTGTGGTTTCGACGTTTCTCTGATATTCATACGATTTCAGTAATATTTTTGAAATTTTAAGCCCAGGTATCGAACACAAGATATTGTTCGATCGGAATGAAATTTTGCACACTAACTACTGGTATGGTAAGGGAATTCTTCCGCGCTATTAGAATTCGGTCCTCGAAAAAAAACGGACAAGCAGTCAACCCACCCTAATGTATGAGCGCAGAACGGACAAGTTGATATGCAGGCTCTCCTTCATATGCATGATCTTATCCGTAGTGATATCGAGGTCTGTGAGCTCGTACTTCGTCCATGGAGCTACTCTAAACCAATGAAGTAGAATTGGGACGATTAGCATATTAGTCGCAGATATCTTGTTTAACTTCGACAGATTGAAAGCCCAAATCTGTCGAAGGAGACGTCTGTATCTGCTTCAAAGAGCCTCCTTCACTGATATTATATTCTAAATGCGTTTCTCAGGCACGCCTAGGTATACGTAGGTCTCTCTAGCACCAGAGCTTCTAATAGCACGCCTGTTCATGAGCTTAGGGTCGTCGCGAACGCTAGCAAGTCATTCTTGCTTCAAATGAATCTTGGTATCGCCCTGAAAAATGACGCTGTTGGTTCTCACACGATGTTTTCCAGATGAGATACTAAATTAGGCTTTCTGAAGGAGAATCAATCTCTACAAGCATCCTACTATGTGTGGATGAACCTTCAAGCTTTCCAACAGACTGATGATAAGTCTATACGAGGTTGTATTGGAAGCTTTATGGTAATCAACACAGGCAATCGGCAGATTGCGATTGTAGGCTGTTTATAGGTCATTCTCCATACAAGCCTAATTGTCCGAACAATCCAGTCGCTCAAGATGGCTGTAAAGGTCTTATACAGCGCGTTCAGGCAAGTTAATGTCCAACAACTCCTTGGGTTGCACAAGTCGCCCTTCTTCGGTAGAAATACAGTGCGTTCTAACACCAGGCACTGTGGAACGGGCATCTCTGACGTCAAATATGAGGTGAAGATCTGGGCCAGGTGTTGGTGCATAGAAGTAAACTTCTCCCACCAGAAGTTCCTGATACGTCATTCATTTTAGCCAGTTTTTGTATGATGGTCAAGTCTCCTTCAGCTTCAGAAAGAAGTGTAGCAAAAGTCATGCGGAAGCTGTGCCCCGTATACAGATTCGCTTCTGGGAGTTTCAGATTTTCTGCGATTTTTTTGGGTATATCCATAAACTTGTTTTCTCCAATGGGTTGCTTGGTACATTTTGCACGTTGAAAATTGAGAAAGAATTGGTTTACTAGGCAGTTTCGTGGTTGCAGATTGATGTATTTCTTGATAATGTCAGTGAATTTCTCATAATTTCGAAATTTTTACGATTTAAAAATATCGAAAATTGAGATAGAAAATAAAATAAAATTGAAAATAAAATTAAAATGGAAAGACAAATCTTAAAAGTATCGGAATAGAAAATAAAAATTAATTATATTCATTTTTGAAGGATGTAAAATATTTAAAAAATTAATTTCAAAATAAAAATTGAAAAAAACTAAATCTTTAGAATTGTGAAGAATGTAATGATTAGCTATTCATAATCAATCCTGTTTTTAGATATTAGACAGTCAAAAATATGGTATTTTATGAAAATGAGCCATAAAAGAATTGCGTACAAAAAATACGTCGAAGAAATTTTAGCAAAATGCTGCCATCAGCTGACTTGGAGAATTTGAAATAAGTTAAAAATAAGTTCAGTTCAAAATGAAGCAGTAAAAAATTAGAGTTATCATTCGCTCTGAAATAAGAGTTATCATTTTTCGCGTCAAATGCGACAGACATAAGCTCACTTTTTCGACAGAAAAATGTAAATATAATAACCTTGTTTGGCAAATGTTCGGTGTCAGAAGCTTCTTGTATGAATTTGCTCAAATCTTCTGCTGTGAAAACTTTGGAATTCTTTGAAATGTAACCGAGTGCATGTCTTTTCAAGATTTCTTTTATCTTTATAATATTCGCAATTTCGACATTGTTGTTCATTCCGCATGTGGTTCTCAGTATGGAATAAATGGACCACAAACTGGTTGGTGACATGATTTTTGATTTTTCATCAAAATAAACGATGAAAACCGATTCAGCGAATGTCGTCTTTCCTTTTTGTTTTTGCCAAGCAACAAACGAATTGTAAGCTTGTTCGTAACGCGCTTTTGACTTCGCTGGTAACATTTTTTCAGCGAGGATCTTGTTCACCTCTTCCTCGAATTCAGGGGGAGTGAAATATTCTTCATCACTCTGCATTTTGGCACTTTTTTTATTATTCTCGCAAACGTAGGAGTTTTGGCAATGACACAAATATTGACGAATACGCAGTGACAATTCTTTAGAAGAGACGTGAAGTTCGCGTTGCAACGCAAGTGTTGCCACTACAGCGCACGAAAAGTTTGTGTGCGCCGTAGTGGCAACACTTGACAAGTTTGTACGATAGGGTTAGATCGTAACTGGCGAAAGTATAAACACTAGGGTTTGTAATAAGAGGCTTGGAAACTCTAGCGTTCGTAAAGTAGTTTCGTACCCGCTCACCTGCATACCGCCATTTTCGCAACGCTTTATAGGCTAAAAAAGCTGCCATTTTCGATGTTCGTATTGTGGAAAGAAACTTTCTTTTATTCGTTCGCGAAAAAGATCGTCTGGGGCATTGAAAAAAATAGAAGCCTTGAGAACCATAATGCATTGACTTTTTATTATTATTTCTGAGTAGGTGTTACTACTTGTAACATTTTGATTTGACTTTGGATCGCAAACAATATTATATTTTGGTTTCGCAGTTTTTTTTTAATTGTATTAATTGTGTAGAGGAATGTGGTTCAAAAGAGGGTTTACATTCTGTACTAGAAAATAACATTCTATTGGGTTGTAACGGCCTACTGGAGTCTCCTTTACTTCAGCTGGGGTTAAGTGTTGAATTGCGCCGCTGTGCATGTTTATTTTCGCCCGTTTTCTATTGCGACCATAATATATTCCAGCAAGAACTTCACTGCTCTCCAATATTGCAAAGACGTCGCCATCGGATGTTGATAATACAATGTGTTCTTGGGCTGGAATGGGCACAAATGTATTATGTGCTAAAAGTAACTTGATTGACTTATCATTGGGAAAAGTGTATTTTCGAAGTTCGAATATTCTTCGCAGATTCGTGTCAGGAATAAGCCGAATAAATCTAAGTTGTTCAAGTCCATAACCCATTCCATCAGAAGAAGGAAGCCTGGTAACAGGAACCGTGCACTTGGTAGAAGGATGATGCCATGTAGGAGGAGACCTGGACCTGGCACGAAGAGTAGGTTCGGCTGGAGGAGAAGACCTTTGAAGAGAATGATGTCTGTCAGGAGAAGAAGAAGATGAAGAAGGTCCGGCACGAGGAACATATGGAATAGGTTCGCCATTAGGTAAACACTCGAACTGTGAGCTTAACTCTGCGATAAGAAAGAGAGAACTATTAGTATATTATATGACGAAGGAGCTAAGTTGATCTTTACTTATGAGTGTGAAGCTTGCTGCACGACGCGCAGGCCCCAAAACTAACTGAATATCGTGCGCTAAGGGACAAAAGCGACTGATTTGAGACGAGTGTGAAGACTAAAGGCTTCTCCGAAACGGTACCAGATAGCGGTTGTTGCTAAAAATATGTGCACTCGAAAAGGAAAGGGACCAGGTTGTCGCTAAAGAGTTACGTATAGAATCATAAAGCTAGATAAATTCCCGACATTTCAGGGCTAGGAAAACCGTCTAGGTTAAAAAACAAGTTACCGGGGAAATTTGAGGTTGGAACTTGGAAAAACTGATCTTCAAGAAAAATGAATTCAAAGCTGGCACTTTCGACAAAGTGGTTTCTTTTTTTCGGGACGCACACATATATTATTTTAAGAAGGGACTCATTAACAACGCTCAGGGTACATGATTCAGGAAGGTTTCTCTTAGTAAAAAGAAACAAAACATAAAGCTCACATCGATATCAGTATTTTTTTATTACGTACCCTTTAGTATATACCTGCATTACTTTCAGGATATTGGAATAGACTAGAAATTTTCATGTTGAGAAGTTGAAATTGTAATTTCATCGGTTAAAACCATTTATTTCAACATGAAAAAAAGTGCTCTGAGAGGTTAATAATCCAAGAGAAGCGAAAAAGATTGTGAGACATTAGATTTTTTGAATTTACGAGTCCTTTCTTCTAGTCGATACCAAGTCTCTGGCACCTGCACAACAATTAAACTATATGAAATTTTTTCTAAAAAAACCCAAACAACCAAAAAACCCTTTAATAGAGTGTTCTGGAGAAATCGGTCTGATAAAACGTTCGGTGCATAGGTATCCAAGAAAATAGAATTTGTTAATATAAAGGTGTGATACAGTTTCAAATATTCATTCATATCGGAAGAAACGTGACTGCATTTCCGTGGATTTTTTCATGAGAAATCTGAATTTGTCGGCCGAATTGACGAGTACCTATCATCGCGTTTCAAAGTTATTCCCATCTCAAAATGTCGGAAAACAGCAATTTTTTGGCACTTTCAGATTAGAATATCTGAAAATTCTTACATGCTAGACAAATTCTGCTGCGAGATTCAGGTTCAGTGCAAAGAATTACGTAGAAAAACGCCTTCAGATCTCAATGTGGAAAATCTCGCAGGCCTGTGTTACCTGTATACGCTTCAAGAAATTGCTGAATAATGAAATTTCGGTTTGTTATAAACAATATAAGCTAACGAAATGAACATTTTTATCAATTTTTCTAGAAAAAAAATCCTGTTTCAGCTTATGTGTATCGGAGTAGCTTATCAGGCTCAATGGCATCCAGAAAATTATGGATATCAGTGAATCTGAGGAGCTATTCGCAAAGCTGTTTACAAATTTCCTATTCTTCAGCTTAAATTGTATTTAACAAGTCTAAATGCTGAATTTCCAGTTCCGTTTCAATAGGGTCACTTTCCTTGACTCAAATAGAGTTTTGGAAAAATAGCACTTGGTATAGGATGCGGATAACGTGGGACTAATTATTATTTGCGGTGAGTTCAAAACTTTACCTAAAATTATAGATATGTATATTATTATATAATCATATTCACCAATAAAATTAAGGATGATTGGCAGCGTGAAAACCAGAGTATAAAAGATCTTCATCGTTCCAAGTAGAGGGAAAACTGATTAATGGATTAATAAAGAATTTCGTTAACACTATAACGAATGATTAATCTGGAGCTTTATTACATATAGTTATATGTAGTATTATCGTTATCTCGTGAATTATATAAGCCACACGAGGGAGAAGTATTACTTTGAGTCCTTGTATCATAGATAAGTGTTTTGTTACTAAGGCAGATTTCGAAACTGTAGAGAAGAATTACGCAACGTTTGCCTCTTTTTACAGATAAAATTATGCTGGCCTGAAATGTTACGAAATTTTAATAAATATATTTCTTCAGCTTAAACAGATTCCATTTATGCAAGCGGCGCGAACCTCTTCCAAATAATAAAAATACATCTTTGCCTTTCGTCTTGCCTTATGTACTCACGCTCGAATTTATTTATATATATGTGCGGATAACGCTTAGACATATAAAGTATTTCTTTTTTGCATAAACAATGCTCTTGGATCATCTAATTCAGAAAAATTTAACTGCTAAAAATTATAGTTGTCCCTTATCCGGGCAGTAATGACTATGTCTTGAGTGCAAAAAATTGATTTATTCATTTGTTGATGATTAATGGATTCATGAAGAATTTCGGTAACAGTGTGACGAATGATTATTCTAGAGATTTATCATAGATAATAATATATACTATTATCGCTATCTCGTAAATTTTAAAAGCCTATACCTTGTTCTTCTGAGATATTTATATTTCGTAAATCAGTCCAAGGAATAAAATTTGCTTATCTCAATCGGGGTAAGTTTGGGAAAAATGAAGCAATTTTTTCAAACACGATAACCTTCAAAGGATCTCTCCAATCGAAATTTCCTTCTGGGTACTTTTTTGTGGTCCAAAAAAAACAGGTCAAGTTCTTTAGCCAGCCTTCTACCGTCAACATTTCTGGGTTTAGCCATGAAAAATAGAACTGAGAAAACTAAAATCTCAACTTTCATACCTAAGTACGCTAAATGCGATGAGTAGTCAAGAAATCAAAATTATTAGGTTGAGGAAGGTCTACAAAATTGCCTGTGTCCGTTTTTTAATGGGGATAATGGTTTTTACTCTAAACGTAAAAAATGCCTCAAGGAAATTGAAACTTCGAATTTATTGCTAAACAACGCAAACTACAATAAAAAGTCTAAGTGCATAGTTTCGTCTCTTAAAAGGAATCGTGCTTGAAGCCTCCGGTTCATGCTGCAAGTTTCACACTCGTTGGCATGATATAGAATTTTTTGTTTCTTGGAGATACTCTAATTGAGTGTGGAGTTATTAGTATATTCAGATATGAGTTGTTTCCTTTCTTACATTCAAACTTTGAAAATATTATTCAGACAGGAGTCAACTCAAATGATAAAATATTCAAAATTTTAGTTTGATATTAACCATTATTCTTATAATATTATACGCCATCAAGAATGATAATGCAATAATTAATTGATATTTAAGATTATATA
>JAUMHM010056264.1:0-14755 GCA_032362435.1 Melikaiella ostensackeni
ATGTTACTAAAATCATCTACCCTCGGAACATCGAGACATTGACACCAGCAATATTGGATGAGATTATAGACTTCCAATGGCAGAGACTTGATGTTCTTACTGCTAGACTGCATCGGTACAATAAAGATAGTGCAAGAAGACAGCAAAAGCGAACCTTTTAGGCAGATGAAAGAAGGTTCTACCGTGAACTATGTAAAGGGAAAAATATCCATCAAGACATCGGAGTACCTTTATTGGAGGACATGGCGGACTTTTGGTCGGGTGTTTGGGGAAAAACAAGCAAAAGCAACTCAGGCGCTGCGTGGTTCCAACTAGAGAAACAAAGGGCAAGCAATAACCCTGAAATGGTGCCTACTTACATCACAGACTCAGACGTTTAAGCGGTTTTGGAAAGGGCAAGTAGCTGAAAAGCCGCAGGTCCTGATATGGTGCACAATTTCTAGTACAAATACCTAACGATTGTGCATCTTGCGTTGGCAAGGTGCTTCCAAAAGATCATTGAACATCCAGATCTGATGCCAGCCTTTGTGCTCCGAAGTACCACGTATATGTTGCCAAAAAAACCAGATGCTCAAAATCCATTTGCATTTCGACCAATAGCCTGTCTCCCAACGATTTATAAGTGCCTAACAGCTGTAATTACAGATAAGGTTTACTATCCATGCGACGAGAATAACATCCTCACAGAAGAACAAAAAGGATTTTGCAAAAACTCGCGGGGCAGTGGAGATCTAGTTACCATTGACGCTATGGCAATGATGCAAGCAAGGAAACATCAAAGAAACCCACACATGGCTTACATTGACTACAAGCAAGCATTTCCTTCGGTACCACATGACTATTTGCTCGAAGTGTTGAAGTTTATAAGATCTTCCCTCGTATCGTCGACTTCTAGGACGTGCGATGATGCTCTGGAGAACAAGAACCAAGTATTTTGATCATGGACAACCAAGAACAGCTAGAATAATTCGCATTACGACGGGTATACTTCAAGGAGACTCATTTAGTGAATTGTGGTTCTATTTAGCGTTGAATCCACTAAGCAGAAAGTTGAATAGAATGTCTCATGGGTTCAGAGTACATGATAACAAAGATGGTCATCAACTGACCCATCTTCTGTACATGGATGACCTGAAGTTATACGCCAGCTCACACCAGAAGCTGGAGCAAGTGATTCATGTCACAAAGCAGTTTTCTAATGACATCCACATAGAATTCGGACTAGATAAATGCAGAACAGTGCATTCAATAAGAGGAGAATGAGGGTCCGCAGAATTAGAAGATGAAAACGAGGATCATATTAAGGTTAAGGACCATATTAAGGTTAATTAAGGACCGAGGGTGAGTCATATAAATATCTGGGTATTCTTGAGTCTAAGGGTATTCAGCATACGATAGTTAAGAAAAGCCTAATGATTGCCTTCACTACAAGACTCAGATTGGTTCTAAAGAGTTCTCTCAATTCGGCTAATAAAATCAGGGCCATTAACACCTATGCTATCCCTGTTCTCACGTACTCTTTTGGGCACATCAAATGATCCAACACCGACCTCAAAAGTATAAACAGAACCATCCGCGTTGAAATGACTAAATATCGAATGCATCCCAACGATTCGGCGAATGAACGGGTGGTTCTACCACGACATAAAGGGGGTCGAGGCGTTGTACATGTCAAGCAACTGTGTATATAACAAGTCATACAGATGCGAGACTATTTTAACAGCAAGCGAGATGTTGCGCTTCACAACACCATCTGTGAAGCAGATCTCATCTGCACGCCCTTGAACTTGTCCTCAGAGGAAACCTTGAATATTAGGGCAGAAACCACGGAGGAATTGGAAACGCAATGGAGACAAAAATCTATTCACGGCAAGCACCTCAATACTTGAGATCAACTTGAAATGGACAGAGAGGCATCCAATATTTGGCTGAAAAAGGGCCTCCTGTTTCCGAATACGGAGGGATTCGTGATAGCGATTCAGGAAAGGGTTCTCGGCGCCAGAAACTATCGCAAGCACGTGTTACGTCAAGACGTGGTTGACAGGTGCCGATTATGTAGAGACATCAACGAATCCATCGAACACATTATTGGTGGTTGTCGCGTAATTTCTGAAAGAGAGTATACGCACAGACATAATGATGTAGCGGGCATTATACATCAGCAACTTGCCCTCAACTTAGGACTCTTAACAAAATGAATACCTTCTTATAGATACATTCCAGTGTCCATTTTAGAAAACGAAGACTACATCTTATACCGGGGCGTTACTATTCAGACTGATCATTATATCCAAGCCAATCGACTCGACATAGTGATGCGAGAGAAAGAAGATGAAAAAGTCTATATAATCAACATTGCTTGTCCACTTAACCGGAACTTGCAGGCAATCAATATAACAAACCCATAAGTATAGCGAGCTGAGGCATGAAGTAAATACAATATGGAGGAATGTGAAACATGCATCTATTCATCCTATTGTAATTTCGGCGACAGGTAATGTTCACGCAAGATGCAGTGAACATCTCGAACATCTAGGAGTCAGTAGGGTACTAGCAGCAGCTCAAAAAGCGGTTTTATTGAACACTTGTCGCATTGTATGAAACTTCCTAGATCTTCAGGAAGTAGGCCACTGGAAACCTTATTGAGGTGATAGCTTCAATGAAGCATCCAGAGGTGACTAATGTCACCTCTAACGCTCTCGGCTACTGCATAAGAACAACAGCGGTAAAGAACAAACTGCAAACTACATCATACACCTGAATGTGTACCTGCTGCAACATCACTGCAACACACTTCAAGCTTCGTAATTAGTGATTAAATTTTTAATATCTTCTAAAAGGAGATTCTATTTTAAAATAATGTTATGCACAGGCAATTAGCTATTAATAGTTATTAGCTAACACAGGAATGTTCCACACGAAACTTGTTTTGAAAACTTTTCTCCATCATGAGTTTTGATATAACAGATATCTGTTAATTGGGTCTCCTCTGCATGAAGTTAAAAAATTAGGTTTATGATAGGCCTAAGGCTAAGAACCGCAGAAATGCATGTAATATATATCACAGCATAAAATAGAATAATTATTGAAATATACCCTCCAAAAACACCTTCATGAACATCGGAAGTAGGTTAACCTTTCATCCGGTTGACTTAATGCAAGTTCCAGATTTTCTACTAACACTCGTGTAAAAATATTTCATCTTTGATTCGTCTTCAAGACGTCCCATTATGTCTTCAAGACATTGAATTCTAGCTCTGTCCCATAAGCCAGACTTCATAGACATTAAAATTCGTCTCACGTTTGCGGTTATAGCTCACTGTGGCAAGACGAACGGAACTCATCCCAAGACAGGAAGACTTCTGTTATGTCCTGCCTGAAGACTAATAAAAGAGGCACCAGATAATCTGGACTCAAATTTCAGAACTAAGTTGTTGTTAAATTTCAAAAATATCTATTTAATTTTAGAAGACCATAATTTGTTGGTCTTCACGACTATAGCTACCTAAAATTTGCTTCAAAAAGACTAGTATTTTGGTTTTATATAAGGATGTTCTAAACCATAAGAAATACGGAAAAACGGACATTTTCGAAATTTTCGCCAAAAAATTGTAATGGTAACAAAAAATGAAATGAAATGGATTGATTTAGTATGCATACTATATGAAAAACTTACAAATTTGTTCAAACATAAATAAGGATTAGTTTTTATGACGGTGTAAGGATGACCATTTCCGCCATTGCAGGTAGGCATTGGAAACTCTTTTTCTGGTTCAAGAGATGAATAAAGTCTGGCTCCGTCTCATGGGCCAGACATTTAAAACGTCTCCGATACATTACAAACTTTCTACACATACATAAAATTTAAACTTTCCTTAACATTTTCAAGTTTTGATGATGCAACTTAAAAAATTTTTCATGAACTTCGAAACTTTTTTCAAACAAAATTTCTTCTTTGAACCGCTCTCATCTTTTGTTATTTGGCGTTTTTGACAATTTGAACAACATTTTATGATAACAGAAAATGTAACTTTTTTACGAATATTTATAATCTTGCATGAGGGTGGAACTTATATCTTTTGTTATACACAAAAGTAGAAAAAAGAAAGGTTTTCAGAGTAGTTAAATATATATTTTCTTGTCGTTTGAGAGTTCTATAACAACACTCATGAAACTATTTTTCAAAAACCTCGACCATACTTTTTCTATACTTTAGGCATACTTTTCATACTTCAGCTATACTTCAGAGATATACTTCGACTATGAATTGACTACATATCAGCTATACTTTCTCTTTACTTCGACGATACATCATTACACCTTAGCTGTATTTGAGTTATACATTCAATATACTTACTTCAAATATACATGAAGAATGGGATATTCTCTTTTTCCATACTTTTACCATACTATCTGAGACGTCACTGCTACACGATTTCCCAGATGTTTATGTAGAACAATCTCATACCAAAATTTTTGTTTCTGCGACATTTCGTAATAGATTTTCTGAAATTTGATGACGATAAGTTTACAAATATTTGATACTAGCTTTTATGACAACGATCTCTTGGCGAAATTCCAAAGCAGTGAGCCCTATTAGTTTACTGCGAAATATCACGAAAGTATACTTGATATTCTTCTCGAAGACTTATCAAACCTAATCAGAAACTCTTGACTTTTGTTCATTGACCTCAAAACAATACTTGAGCCAGTGTATATGTGAAACGACTTCTAATACCAAAATGAAGTCTTGAAGCAAACAGTTTTTTCATCAGTGAGACTTGCGAGTGACTGTAAGTTGCCTAAGCAGCACCCATGAGTATAGTAAAATTAATAAGTCTTATTAGTTGGAAAAGAAGGGGACTTTGTGGAGATTGAAGTACCACTTCTAGCTCAAAAAAATATGAAAAATAAAAGACTTGCGATACATTTCTCTCAGCCTCTTACGAATATTATAAATCTTTTGAAACTGACAACGTGATAAGGACTAATATATATTCCGGTCATTTTTCATACAGAAGTCTCGTGAATTTCGTCAAGAAGCAGACTCCTCTACTCAATGAAAATGAAGATTGCTATTCTCTCCTTAACCTTCGTGGTTTTTCTCACCTCTGTTGGTAAGTATAATATACAATATTTTATAACATTGATATCATTAAGCAATTGCAAAACAGAAATCAATGATTCAAACCTTTATGCTCAGATTTCATTTTATGGAGAAAATTAAACCATACCACAATATGGAGTGAAACATGTCTTTCAATCAGATTTTTATAAACTCAGAATGGATCTGAAAACAGTTTTTCAAACAAGAATAATTAGTTTTCATACTAAAAATAATCAACTCGTATATACGAATTCAACAAAGGTACCACCATACTCTCGTACCACCATATGGAGTAAAATATGCTTTGGAATCCGAGTTGACAAAAACTCATCATGAATCTAAAAATGCTTTTCTACTCTCAAATGAATAATTTTCATTCTAAACAGAAAAAATCATCTCCCATGTACGCATTCTATGAAAGTCACATCTCGAATTTTCAAACGCATGAAATCGATTATAAATTAAGTGAAGTATAGAGAAAGTCAGTTGATTTAACTTCTTGCAAAATCTACTAAAAAGTCATGTTGTCCGTATAATTGTTCCGAACGTCTTTTATGATACTTTTTTCCTGATGAAGGGTTATTAATGTGTTCTAATTCCTATGCATAATGGGATGAATCATTTATTCATGTGAAGCAAACTGTTGCAAAAGGGGCAATTTTGTAGAATGTTTTAATCTCTTTAGGATCGACTGCCAAATATTACAACACATCTTACCACATGCAGAGATGACAGTTGGTCTGTAAATATTTGTTTTTCTAACATTTATTATACGCGTCACTAGGCCGAATTAAAAAGCAGTGTGAATGACTCATTTACTGAAGTATTACCATTTTTATTTCAATTGCTCACGTTCCACTATAAACAAGAATAGCTTAGAAATTTGTACACCCCAAATCATGGATGTAATTAAATTTAGAAATGTTCACGGATACAAATACTTCATTTAACAGTTTCTGTTCAAGCAATTGGAAGATCGAATTTCTTCATGAAAAATTCATCCTCTGATCGAAAGCTCTATGAATTTAATACATTTCGAATACTTGGCATCCATTGCTGTAAAGATTACAAAATCTGCGAATTGATCTCCTTGCCACATCTTGCGTTAAGTAGGTGGATAAATGAAATCCAAACTCAATTGAGAGACTGACTTCGATATAGATCTCTAGTAAAATTATTCCTCGTGAATGTTAAAGAAATAATTTTTCATTGGATGAAAATTCAAGGCTGTAGAGTTATTCGAACAGTGAATTCTCGATTCATTTCACTGCACAACGGGCCTCTTAAAACCTAAATGGACATTAATTTTGGGCTCAAAATTCATGGTTGAGCAAGAAAATTAGCGTTCTTTTTTTTTAATACGAAATTTCGCAGCATTTGTGAAAATATTAAGTTTTCAGAAGAAATCTTCTTGCAAAACTGGAAATCTTAAGAAATACAAACTTTTGAGCTGAAGATTTTCTCTTTCCAAAACCTGCATGAAAATGGCAACTTTAATATGCCTCCAGAGTGGAAGCAAAACAGTGATTTCGGAAGAATTCATTCTCTTCCGCCAGGAAGGAAAGTAGCTCTGGCGGGAGGAAATTGAATGACGTCGGAGGGATCGGACTCTGACAACCTACCCTCAATATTTCTGAGTTATCTTGCGGTTCACTCTTATAGACATAAGAAAGTCTCACTTTTCCATACAGATGCTTGGAAAAATATTTTGTGAACCAGAAATTTTATACTGAGTATTACGATTGGGTCACAACGGGTAAACAAGGTCGCCTATTTGACACTCGTCTTTTATATATAAAGTATATCAAATGAGTACAACATTTATTCACTTAAAAATCGTCGTTTCGATGTTTTAGCTTGACACAGTGTACAAGAGGCCAGGCATAAACTCTTATGGACATTTGATGTTACTCCAGAAGAAATTTCTGATGTTCGCATCTTCGGTCCACGTAAGATGTTTTAACGCTAGCAGCAAGGGGTGATTGGATCATTGGATGGGTCAACAAAAATCATATATTTCCATTATATAATACACAAAGCAAAATAATTTACATAAATATGGACTCCAAGGCCAGCCCGACATTTAGGGATTTGGAAACAATTGTATTATTGGATTTAGGTGTACACGGAGCTTTGCCAGAAGGCACACCTCATGCTCCTCTGTTTCGGCAAGTAGTAGCAAGACGCGACCGCATCATTGGATGGGAAGATAATAATAACATTCGTCCAATATTTATAGTGAACAAAGCGAAGTAATTGCAGTTAATCCAATAACCGTGGTATCTCCAAAAATTGATTACTATTGGAAATTAGGTTTGTCCGCAGATTTGCCACCACATACAATACGTGGTACCGATTTTACGCACAAGTCGCCCTCTTAACCAAATTGCTTAGCCAGGCATATACGGAAATCATTATTAAAATTCGGAAAAATTATAAGACTCAAATACAATTTTATTTGTTTTGACGGCGGCAGCTGTGCAGTGATCTTCGACTCATCAAGTCTGGGACGCTAAACGCGGACGGGCGCTGGTAGTGCCGAGGATGCGTGTGGACAATCGAAGATATCGAATGTCTGCAACCAAAGTCGTATATTGGTAACGGACTGCGCTCGGAAAAGGTTTTCTGCAGTTTTCCTCTCCCTTGGCCAGAATTCCAAGTAAATGCAAGCGCTTTCATTGAAAATCCAGCTGCAGACGGTAGGGGATAATTAGAGAGGATGGGTCTTCTATGTCGAAATACCAAAAATGTATGTATACTTATGTGATAAAATTATTCTTCGCAATTTAAAAGTAATGTATATTTGTAAATTGCTTGCATCAAACATTTTGTCCAGCTTCAGATGAAAAATCATATCTTGCAATGAGGGAAAAATACCATTGACTTAAATAAATGTATGAGAAACAGATGCTCTTCCTTCATGTCCAATTAATACAGTTGAGCCGGTATCTGTAAGAACAACTTAACTCGGCAATACTGAAAATAGAGAAAACGTCGATAGAAAAATAGATTTGACATTTTAAGCTGTTATGATGAAATGTGATAGGTGTTTGAATTTTATTCGCTAAATAACATCACCTCTTAATTAAATGGGGTACAAAAATTGGAGCTCAATCATTTTGATAGGTTTTTATAAACAATTATGTGAAGAAAGTTATAAGTTGTTTTGCGGTAAACACTCCTTCAGGACTATTATTATTACACTTTCCTATGAAAATCTAACATTTTTTGGTTAGTCAACATTATTGAAGGTGGATTAGAAGAATATTGGAATGATATAAAAATTTTTTTTGATTGATAAAATGTATTCATTTAAATAAATACTCCAGTGAATTAGTTTCTTGTCTACTCACGGCCCTTAATAGATTGAAAAATTGTTCATAACTTCATAAATTGTTTATAAATTTCTAATTTATGACAATTTTTTATATTGAATTCATTATCGAATTTTACATTGAATTATATTGAATTTTATATTGAAATATAATCAAACTACTTTTCTAAATTTACGAATAGTTGGAATGATTAGAGTTTTTTGAATATCATGACATTTTTCATTCTAAAAGAATATAAGTACCCCAAAAAAATTCATTTTTCAGGAAAGTTAAAATTTTTGTTTACATTGAGATATTTATTTCACATGAAATATTTCGAAATATATTTTTCATAGTTTTGTGTTTTTTTCTTTCGTCGTTTTAGAATATATTACAAACTTTTTACGCATACATAAAATTTAAACTTTTCTGAATATTTACAAGTCTTGATGATGCAAGTCAGAAATTTTTTCATGAACTTCGAAACTTTTTTTAAAGAAATTTTTTTTCAGACAACTTTCATTTTTTGTTATTTGGTGTTCTAGACCATTCCAACAACATTTGACAGTAACACAAAATGTAATTTTTTTCTGAATATTGACAAGTTTGTATGAGAGTGAAACTTGGACCTTTTGTTCTACACAAAAGAAGAAAGGAAATGTTTTCAGACTTATCAAACTTAATCAGAAACTCTTGACTTTTTTCACTGACTGACTTGCGAGTGAATGCAAGTTGCTGTAACAACACCTATGAGTATAGTAGAATGAATCGCTCTAATCGGCTCGAAAAAATAGGGGCTTTGTAGAGATCAAAGTATCACTTCTAGCTTAAAAAATATGAGGGATGAGAGACTTGCGACACATTTCGCTTAGCCTCTTACAAATATTAGTAATCTTTTGAAGGTGACAACGCGATAAATGTTAGTATACATTCCGGTAATTTTTCATATAGAAGTCTCGTGAATCTCGTCAAGAAGCAGACTCCTCTACTCAGTGAAAATGATAATTGCTGTTCTCTCCTTAACATTCGTGGTTTTTCTCAAATTTGTTGCTAAGTATGATATATGCATTATCTGATGATATTGATATCATTCACCAATTATAGAACAAAAATCAGTGATTCAAACCTTTAAGCTTAAATTCCACGTTATGGAGAAAATAAACCCATACCACGATATGGAATAAAACATGTTTTCCAATCAGAGTTGAGAAACTCAATATGGATCTGAAATTGCTTTTTTACTCTCAAGTGATTAAATTGAATCCTAAAAGAAAATCAACTCCGATGTACGGACTCCACAAAAGTCCACTATACCTCCGTACCACCATATGGAGTGAAATATGTTTTCCAATCGGAGTTGAAAAAACTCAGTATGGATCTAAGAATGGCTTTTTACCCTAAAATTATTAATTTTCATTATAAACAGAAAGAAAATCAGCTCCTATCTACGCATTCTGTGGAAGTCGCATCAAGAATTAGTAAACCCTTAAAATTGTCTTTTTTGAATCTTTTTTCTGATGAATTGTTGCACAGCCACACAAAAAAAAGTGTCATGATCTGGGAACACGACATATGTTTTTCTATGGATTTTGACGCGCTCAATCCGAATCCGATGTCAGAATTTGCCCTACACGTCAGCGTTTCACCCTAACATTAAAAAACTCGAAAAAATTAGTATTTCCTGTTCTGGGTATGAGACATATCAATTCTTATATTTTTCGATGCACTGAATGCGAATTAGCTGTCAGAATTGATCCCTCACATTGTCCTTGAACACTAACTTCAAGAGAAACTCAATAAAATGATATAAAATTGTGATATACTGCCTTGAAGGCTGATTTTTTTCGGAAAGCCTATATCAGCGGAGGCTCATTCTTACAATTGATGCGACCTAACTCCAACTCACCTAACCTAACCTAAACTCACATAACCTAACCTAACCTGGCTTTATATAACCCTTATTTCCATCGCAGATTCTACTATTTCATCAAAAAGGTAAATTTTAACACAGAAATCATTGTTAGCAATGTCTGGAAATTCAAATTAACATTCAAAATTTGGTTTTACGGTCATCATTTGTGAACCTTACTTGGTAATTTGTGTCTCAAACTTTTTCATATTTCACTGTTACTTCGAGGAAAAATTGCATTTTTTGAGTTGCTTCTTCAGCGATCACAATAAGGACACGTGCTTACAATATTTTCATTCTGAAGCTGTCCATGTTATATAAGACCAGGTTAGATAAGGTTATGTGAGTTTAGGTTAGGCTAGGTGAGTTGAAATTAGGTCACGTCAATTGTAAGAATGAGACTCCACTGATATAGGTTTTCCAAAAATAATCAGCCTTCAAGGCAGTATATCACAATTTTACATCATTTTATTGAGTTCTTTTTTGAAGTTAGTGTTCAAGGGTAACGTGTGGGATCAATTCTGAGAGCTAATTCGCATTGAGTGCATCGAAAAACATAAGAATTGATATGCCTCATCCCCAGAACAGAAAATACTGATTTTTTCGAGTTTTTTAAGGTTAGGGTAAAATGCTGACGTGTAGGGCAAATTCTGACATCGGATTCGGATTCAGCGCGTCAAAATCAATAGGAAAACATATGTCGCGTCCCCAGAACACGACACTTTTTTTGTGTGGCTGTGTTATTAATGTGTTTTGGTTCCGATGCATAATGGCATGAACCATCTATTCATTTAACGCAAACTGTTGCAAAAACGGCTATTTCGTATACTCTTTTTAATCTCCTCAAGGTCGACTGCCAAATATTACAAAACACTCTAATTCATGCAGCGATACTCCCAGGAAACAAACCATTTACATTATAATAAACTTAATTATTATAAACAATTAATTTGAATAAATACTCCAGCGTATCAGTTGGTTGCAGAAAAACATTATTTTGTTCTACAATCATTGTGATTGTCTGTTTTAATGGCATTTGGTAACAGAAGATTTACATAAACTGATCATTTATAAAGAAACCATAGAACAATAAACAATTTTTACTGGCCGTGGACAGGCCAGTAGATATAGACGAGAGATTAGATGTTGGGATGAGAGTAGTTCATGATTAAAAGGTGATAAATCAATTGTTTCAACAATTTAAATCTGTGAGTTTCGGAAAAGCCAATTAATTGCGCCACCAGATTCTACCCAAGGAATTGTACAAGTCAATACGTTGGTACAGATTTCGCAATTTTTTTCATGAAATCGTATGACAGTTGGTCTGTAAATATTTATTTAACTAATATTTATTCTACGTGTGACTAGGACGAATTAAAAGCTGTGAAAATGAAATATTTACTGATGACAATTACGAAAATACGTGAGATTATTTTTATATATGTCGAAGCCTCGACAGAGATAAGGTTGGGTGAAAAATACGTCTCTTCTGAATGAAGTATTCAAATTTCTAACTCAATCGCTCACATTACAATATAAACAAGCATAGCTTAAAAATTTGTACACGAAAACTCATAAATGTAATTACATTCAGAGATCTTCACGGATACAAACAACTGATTTAACAATTTCTGTTCAAGCAATTGTAAAATCGAGTTTCTTCATAGAAAAATCGTGCCTCGATCAAATACTCTTTATGAACGTAGGACATTTTTTTTATACTAGGCATTCTTTCCTGAAAATATTACAAGATCTGCAAATTGACCTTCTTGACACATGTTGCGTCAAATAGGCGAATAAATACAAATCAAACTAAATGAAGAAATTGGTTTTGACACAGATCTCTTGTAAAATTGATCCCCATGATTATTACAAAAATAATTTCTAATTGAGTGTAGATTGAAGACTGTAGAGTTATTTGAACAGTAAATTCTTGATTTTTCCCACTGCCCAACGGGCCTTCCGAAACTTAAATGGACGTTTTATGAAATTGTATGTTTCCGATCCAAACACGTTGAAAAAAACGTTACAGGTTGGGTTTGAACCGGGCTTTGTCAAAAATATTGAGGATTCGGTCCTGTTTGCATGGAAGAAGATAATTTCAAGATAGTAGAGAATTTGTATGCATGTTTTTTCGATTGAAAAGATGTTTGTTTGAATAAAAAGAAATGTGCACAGCTACCCGTGGAAAAATATTTCATCTTGGTTTTGTCTCCAAGACGTTCCATTTTGTCTCCAAGACATTGAAGTCTGGTTCCATCTCATAAGCCAGACTTGCTAGACATCAAATTTTTGTTTTGGGTTTATAGTGATAGCTCTCAGTGGGATGCATTCAGCAAGACGAATTGAAGTTGTCTCAAGACATGAAGATTCCTATTATGACTTGACCAACGGCCAATAAAAAAGGGACGAGGTAATCTAAACTTAAATTTTTTAATGAATTTTTTCCTTAATTTTTGAAACAGCTATTTAAAAGTGGAAAAATCAGCACGCGTGGGTCTTCACGACTATAGCCATCTAATATTTTCTTCAAAAAAATTAATATTGTATTTTTCTATAAGGATCTCCTGAACCATAAGGAATACAGAAAAACCCAGACTGGACTTCCGGGACGTCTTGAACAAGTCTTGGAAATGTCTTAATTGACCATCGTCAAGACGAAATATTTTTACACGGGTATGCAGGTCGTTTTCACAAAATTTGCTATTAAAAAATTTCTTCAACCTAATTCTTTCAATTGAGCTAGTAGATAACATTCAAGTGAGTATACGCAAACTTCTAAAAAATCTATTAGGGAATACAATTGATGATATATGTTACAGACATGAAATATTAAATTATGTCAAAATCAACCATGTAATCAAAAAAAGTTTATTTAATTTCAAAAAATTTCTTCGTATTTTTCTATATTTGAATCATGAAGATACAGTTCCTCTTTCCAACGAGAATATTTTTTCTAATGAAAGAAGTATTTTGCTATTTTCAACCAAAAACTTATTTAAATTAAAGAAAAATTTCGTCGTTTTCATGATTGAATTAATTGGCATAACATATCGATTGACTCGAATATAAAAAGTTTTAATTGTTATAACAGAAAAATTTATTTTTATTACAATTAAACTACAGTTTTATTATTGCATTAATTGTACTTACATATGATTTAGAGAATCAGAAGCTGAAGGCATTAATTTCTGAAAAAGTGTTTAATATTTCAGCAGCCTTCCTATAAAGGGTAAAGAAATATCTCATATTACATTTTTTATTGAAATTTTCAATTTCTCACGTTTCTTATCTCCATAGCCTCCTCTGCATCAACATCAACAACTTTAAATGAATAAGTTCATATATATTTACAAAGCAATTAGTAGCTGTCCACTACAGAATTATTCTATTAATTAAATTCCCTTTCGAACTTTAGTCACTCACTTTTTCCTGACCTAATTAGTAGAAATTCACTAGCAATTTGTGGAATTTCACTCATTTAGATCTACGGAGTGCCGAAAAAAAATTTATTTGATTTAAGGAAATTAAATTCTTGCTTTAAAATAATTAAACTAAATGAATCATTTCATAAATTTATCTAGTACTTCATTCGAATCTTTAAAATATATTTTTTGAATTAGTCAGCAATGAGTGAGTTCTTAAAGCATGTGGTGTAGAAGAAATATTGTTTGACGAGAGTGAAAGAAATTTGCTGAGATGGCTTGGTTATGTTGAGAGAATGAATGAGGAACGTATAACGAGTCAAGTGTGTTTAGGAAGAGTGAGTGATAGCGTATCCAGAGGTAGACTTAGGAAAGAATTTTGGGAATGTATAAATAAAAATTATGAGGCAAAGAGATATAAAGAGTCGCAGAAACACAAGAGCCTGCATGAAAACATGTATGGATGGAATGGTAGCAAAAGATATATGCAAAGATGAGGATGCATGTAGGACAATTTTTTATGAGAAAAAGAGTGAGGGCTGATGCAAAAGATTTTGGATCCATATGGGCCCCCCTGAAGAGATTTTCTTAGTAGATTAGTATAATAGCTTTGTGAAGCTCTTCACCTGGGGTGATTGCTAGAGTGATTCATCAGCGAACCATGTCGGAGCGGTGTTGTGGGAAGAGTGTTTCATTTAAATGAACAATACGCGTCTTGTAGATTGAACTAAGACCTATCTCTTCTCCTATACATCCCTTACTTATCCTTACCTTATAATGTTTTTGATCCCCGGTAGTATGACGAGGCTAGAACCGAAAGAGTAACGCTTACCTCGAAGGGAATTCGGCCTGATGGTGTAATAATAATAACAATAATAATAATAATAATAATAATCGCGGTAGGGCTTGAGCTTTCCTCTTACGACTTTGATGGCTACGTTGGCGGTAGCATTGCTACTGACAGGGTTTCCCATGCCAGACAGGCAGAAAACGAAGAGGA
>JAUMHM010056293.1:0-10903 GCA_032362435.1 Melikaiella ostensackeni
TTTCATGGATGGCAGTCGCTCCCAGGGGGACCCTGCGGTGGTTGTTTCACCAATTTTTTTAAATTATATATATATATATATATATATATCATTATTCACATATACACTAAATTAGTATAGTTGTTCTAACATTTCAATGTTTCAAGTATTGATTTTGAACTTTTCGAAACATGTTACATACGTTTTTGATCGTAAAAAGTCGTAGATTCCGAATTTGGATGTTTTACGCTGTTAACTTCAAAATTAAAAAAAATCCATCTCTAAATTTCAATCTGAAAGCTTAACAAAGGATCTTCACCGAGACGCAGTTACTCCTTTGAGATAGCCTCTCTGCTTGTTATTTATGATCAAATTCCTATTTGAATTTCTGAAAGCATATTCACAAGCCTGCAGACCATTTAAACGTGCTACCTGGATATTTAAAAATGTTACCTGAATGCCTGCGTAGAATCTCCTCAGAAACTTCTCAGAGTCTGAGAATCTTTAGTCAATATTCTGACATTTCCTTTCGGTAGGGTTGCATACAAAAGCAGCTCATATTAATGTGACCTGCTCATCTATAACCTCTAAAAGAAGCCGCGTTGCAGCTTCTTGCAACCTATTTAATATATATGTATAGTATAATAAATGAAAATTCATATAACATAAGCATTGAAATTTCTTCTTGTTACTTTTTTAAAACTTCTTAGATAATCGCCTGCGCTAAAATATACTGTGTTATTGAGTGAGTCGAAAATATGAAAATTGCACGGATCAAATTTTATTCATTAGAGTAAATTTGTTCAATAAAATAACTTACTTTGGCGCTGTGAAGGTAAGTTTTTACGAAGATGGGATTCGCTTCCTTAATTGTATTCTCATTGAGTCCTGTAACACGAGTTCTTTCGCACCTGTAATAAAATTTCGCAAATTCTTTTGCAAATATTATATGATGTGTAACACTTGTATCAAAAGTAACATTACAAAGACCTGTTTTTATAGGAATAATAAGTTAAGATTTTTTGAAAACCATAATTAAAGAAATGAAAACTTTAAGTATACTCCTATTTACGCATTTTATTTTTTTATTTTCGCAATTTTCTTCTTTTAATCTCTTCTAAAAAATTCTCAAATAAAAAGAAATTTATTCAATTATGAGTACTCAGTACAACTTTCACATCTAGAATTCAATTATCAATTAATATTTTTTTGTTCTTTAGCGAAGGGAATAAAATAAACGTGTAAAGAATAGAATTGTAAACTGCTTCTAAATCACTTTATATTGGGAAATATCTATTAATTCCAGCAAAATAGAACAATTTCCTCCAAACACGAAAACCTTAATTTTGGAGTTCTTTTGTATTCTAGGAATTTGGACATACTTCAAATTATTCTATAATAAAATAGCTTCCAAAATCACAGACGTTCATATTTTAATCATCTTCAAATTAGAGGATGGCTTGACTATATGTCTTTCTGAAATTATAAAGTCAACTTGAATGACATTTACGTGACACAAGTTAATACTTTAATTTCTTTTTTAATTTGATTTTCTGGGAATGGTAAAAATTAAAATTCACTAATTTATTTCAAAATTATTCTATGTTAATGTTCAATGTAAAATTATTCAATTCTTTATAATTTATAAGAAGAATAAATTTTTTTTTTACGCCTGGGTAAATTCATAATTTAAATGCTAATAATTTAATAAATACGACCATATTTTAAAATGATAATTATCATTAGTCTGGAAGATGTCGTATTCATTAGGTTCTCTTACCTAAATTTATAAATTATAAATTTTTCATGTTTACATTTCAAATCTTCTTCCTTCTACGATTATGCATTTGTGAACGATTGAAATTTGAAACTTTACAAGTTTTAATTAAAAATGTTTCTCCATGTGAAGGGTTAGTGAATGAAAAATGGTTTGAGACCTATATCAGTATTTAGATGTTCATTAATGTCGATATGAGAAGACTGTTGATAAGTTGAATTCTATTGAATCGAAATTCGTAATAATTATTTTTCGCACATTTATTGAAAAATCGAGACAAAAAACTTCTACAAATTTACTGTGAACTCTCTTGTCTGGAGTTTTCAATAAGTGTGCGAAAAATAATTATCACGAATTTCGATTGAGTGAAATCTATCTATTTTACACTACCTTATTTGAACTTATTTCATTTGGAATTCATTGCAGCTTTTCATTTCAAATTATTTTATTTGAAACGTTTTACATTTGAAACTTTTCGACAATTTGAAATTTCTATTAAATTTCAATTTCTGTTGAATTTCTATTCTTTCCAATTTCTTTTATATTCTATTTCTATTCTATTATATTTCTATTGTATTTCTATAAAATTAATGGGAATTGTGCTTCGTATTTCAATGCTCAAATTAAGTGATTAATGTCCTTCATTGTATTTAACAGGATATTGCAAGTACAAAACGTAACAATTCTTGATAAACTTAATCTCATCCAATCAGAGTTATCACAACAGAATGCGGGTGAAGTAAAGAAACTTTCAGAAAGTCTGCTCGAACCACTTGTCGGGTTTCCGTTACATACTTTGGCAGAATTGAAAGAATTAGAAACTTATGAGTAGAATGGGCAACGTCTCAAACTGGTTAGTATCTGCTTCGAAGCTCATAAATACTTTCAAAATTCTTACTATTTTTTAATCAAATTTTTCATCCTCTCGATTTTCTTTTAGTTTACTCATTTGGTTAGCTTGGGTGCTTCAAAACTTCGGGAGTTTCTAAACTGCGGTTTGAAACAAATGATGATAGACGAGTTGGAGTCAACTCAAGCACAGCAGGACAAGCGGTGTGCTGAGGGGCACTTTGAAGACTCCGAAAATAGTGTGAAAGAACACTTTGGAAACGATGAGTCTTAAAGTCATTTTTGCAATTCCTGTAAGAAGATATTGAAAATGTGATGAATATTTCGGTATTCATGTTGTTAGAAAAAATGATTATTATATCAGGCGTACTTTGAAGAAAAAGAAAGCACTGAAATATTCAAAACCTTTTCAATACGTAAGTGTA
Source organism: Melikaiella ostensackeni (assembly GCA_032362435.1). Classification (NCBI taxonomy): domain Eukaryota; kingdom Metazoa; phylum Arthropoda; class Insecta; order Hymenoptera; family Cynipidae; genus Melikaiella; species Melikaiella ostensackeni. The sequence continues at coordinate 3,031 of JAUMHM010056293.1, forward strand.
CTTAGAAATATTACGTTTAAATGTTTTATATCAATATAATTAGATTATTGTTGAAGTATTCGTAATAGAGGAAGAAGACTTTGTAGACGATCAGATTAGTCGTCCGCGCTTGACAGCGTTAAACGTTTGAACAAATTGAATAATTTCTACATTTAACCGTTTAGACATTTAACCTGTTCAAAATTTCATTCGGTTAAACTCTTCCTCAGCTAGGTCAGACTTAGAAAGTTATTTTTGCAATCTGTAAAAAGATATTAAAAACGTGATGAAAATTTCAGTGTTCATGATGCCAGAAAAAGTATTATTATATCCGGTATAATTAAAAGAGAAAGGAAGCACTGAAATATTCAAAACCTTTTGAATAACTAATTGTACCTGCAAATATTATGTTGAAACACTTTATATTAATATAATAAGATTATTTTTCAAGTCTTCGAATTCGGGAAGAGGCAAGTGCTTCATGCTTGGCCAGTTGAAGGTTTAAACAATTCGAATTATTCCTACGTTTAACTGTTCAGACATTAAACCTGTAGAAAAGTTTATTCAATTAAACTCTTCATCGTTTTCAAATTCTTTTTTTATTTGAACTTACTTCACACAGTTCTATTTTTCAGGTTAATATTCAAAACAAAAGACATAATTTGAAACCAACTAAAGTTAGTTTAAATAACAAAAAAAAAGAAGTTGAAAATAATGGAAAGTTAAACCAAATGAACTTTCCTACGGTTTAAATGTCTAAGCAGATAAATGTAGAAATTATTCCAATTGTTTAAACGTTTAACCGGTCAAGCGGGGCACAAGGACAGACTTGAAAAGTCATTTTTGCAATTTCTTTAAGAAAATATTGAAAATGTGATGAATATTTCAATGCTCATGTTAGAAAAAATATTTATTATATCCAGCGTAATTCAAAGAGGAAGAAAGTACTGAGATGTTCAAAACTTTTCCAATAACTAATTGTACCTGAAAATATTTTATATTAATATCGAGGAGAGACTAGTGCTTCACGCTTGGCCGGTTAGAAGTTCAAATAATTAGCATAAGTTCTACACGTTTAACCTCAGACATTTAACTTACTGTAGAAAAGTTAATTCGATTAAACTCTTCATCGATTTCAACTCATTTTTTTTTCTTTTCAACTAACTTCACAAAGTTAAATTTTCCAGGTTAATATTCAAAACAAAAGACATAATTCGAAACCACCTGAAGTTAGTTTTTAATAAATAAAAAGAAGTTGAAAACGATGGAAAATTTAAGCGAATGATCTTTTCTAAACGGTTAAACATAGAAATTATTCGAATTATTTAACCGGTTATGCGCGAAGCACTAGATCAGACTTGAAAAATTATTTTTGTAATTTTTGTAAGAAAATATTTAAAACGGGATGAAAATTTCAGTATTCATGTTATTATAGAAGAAATATTTATTATAATCAGCGTAATTAAGAGAGAATGAAAGCACTGAAATATTTAAAAATTTTTCGATAACGAATTATACCTGCGAATATTACACAATATTCAATTATTTAGCTTTACCTAATGCTTTCGCGTTAGAGACGTATGTCTCCTCGAATAGGTCATAGGCTCATAAGATTACATTGTTTTTATCATTTTAATAATGTTCGTATATTTGATTAATAAATTTGTTTATGCAAAATAACACTTTTTATTTATTAAGCATAAGTATTTTAATTTTTAAATAGTATTTTTGTATTCGAGAAACAGTCGCACGAGGGTTGCATTTCCCACGCACCCGTTCGACCATCATCCGTGCGAGCGATATGCGTCTCATATGAGGATGCATCTGTCATCCGCGATGAACGCACGTACGCGGATTAGTCCGCATGCGTGCATGCACTGTGCGTCGCACATGCGTCTCACATTGTTATCTGGGTAGTTATTTTCCTCCGATTTCCATAAATTAAATAAAAAATGTTTAAAATATAGAAATATTGAAAATAAGTTATATTATTGAACAAAACCACTGCATTTTAAAAATGTTGATGAAAGTTTACAAAATTAATATTTTTAATTAAAATTTTCGTTTAAATATGAAAAAAATTACATTGTAGTGGAATCATTTTCCATGAAAGCGGTAGCTAGCTTCATTAACAGTATTTTCCAGTATTATTATCGGCATTAAAATTAGGTTAGTTACACAAAATTGTGAGTCTGAAGTTGGCATCTTTTTACCTCAAACATAAGAGCTGGACATGACTTAATATAATTCCAATTTCGAAAAAACAGCGAGATTTTAATTAATAATTGCGGGAATTCAAGTATAACTTCCAGGGATAACTTCATTTAAAAACATAGTTGAACACTTAATGAATCTAACAATAATAATAACTCAAAATTTTCAAAAAGTGTAGTTTGGGAAATTCAATAAAAATACTTCAAAGAAGATATATGAAATTACCTATACGTTGTCAAAAGAGGCTGGAAGCGTAGAAAAAAGGAAGAAGATAGATATCAGAAATTATTGTTCGAGACAGGTAAAAAGTGAAAAGTTTAAATAAAATAACTTAGGGAGACGGAGTGTCCACCCTTCGTTTCCATCGTGAGAACATGAGCACTCAATACTTTGAAAGACGTATGTGTAACGCATGGCGTTCTTTGACATAGAAGTACATATGACACCAGCGGAACTATTAGTAATTTTTGCTTATTTTAAAAACTTTTTTATAACTCAAAGAACAAGTTGAAACGAAGTTATAAAAGTTACCAAAAAAGATTTGCAAGGCGGAAGGAAGTTATCAGACCCAAGCTAGGAGTGTAATTAGCATAATTTGTTTAATATAAAATTATGAGATCCGTTGAAAAAGTCTAAGTTAGTGATTTTTAAAAAATAATTGTCTCCTTCTTTGTTAATAAAAATCATCTCTGCAAAGGTGTGCTTATAATAATTAGATTCAACACGTAGAATTTCAATTTCATCCCATTTCACGGCATTTTGATCGCCATTATGGCACTGCATCAAACGTTTAGCTATAACTTTATGGTTTTTCTCGACATACTATAGACGGGCGTTTGGCACCCCTATTGGGTCGCCCATTTCAGACATTCTCGCTGAGATTATTATACAAGATCTCGAAACGAATGTATTAGGAAAATTAGGTATCCAACTTCCGGTATATGTTCGCTATGTCGACGATACCTTCCTTGTCCCTCCTAAAGACAAAATTGACTTTAAAATGTCACAGTTCAACTCACACCCTAGCAAATTACAATTTACCTCTGAAGTTGAAAATACCAGATCTATCAGTTTTTTGAACTTACAGCTTATTAAAGATGACAATAATTGCATTATTACTAATTGGTTTAGAGAAGCGACATATTCGGAAAGACTTCTTAATTTTTTGTCTAATCACCCTATTCATCATAAAATGAGGATAACTAAAAACCTTGTCGATGCTGCTATCCTTCTCTTTGATGAGTCTTCTCACATTGATATTATACAGGTCATTAAAAAAAATTTATGGTACAGTAACAATCCTAATGATTTCGTCGGAAAACACATAAGGAAAAGAATTTCTAAGCTAGATTTTTCGAAAAATCAACGTCTCAACAACATTCAAGATGAAGATATAATAGTTGATGGAAAACAGAGATTATTCCCATTCTATTTCTCGGTACCATTTGGCGGAATTCTAAAAGACTTTTAAACAAGTTCAAAATCAGAACCGTTTTCAGAGTTGGCTGTAAATTAAATAAATTGATAAAAGTTGGTAAAGACAAACTAGACACTTTAGACCAGTGTATTTTATAAAATTACCTGTAGCTGTGGCAGGACGTATGTAGGGGGAGCAAAATGCCCTCTTCACATAAGATCAAAAGAACATAAAAGAACATTGAAAATGCCGAGAAAAACCATAAAGTTATAGCTAACATAAACATTTGATGCAGTGCCATAATGGCGATGAAAATGCCGCGAAATGGGATGAAATTGAAATTCTACACGTTGAAGCTAATTATTATAAGCGCACCTTTGCAAAATGTTTTTTATTGATGAAGAAGGAGACAATTGTCTTAATAAAATCACTGACTCAGACTTTTTAACAAATCTTTTAATATGATATTAAACACATTATGCTAATTACACTCCTAGCTTGGGTCTGATAACTTCCTTCCACCTTTCTAATCTTTTTTTGTAACTTTGATAACTTCGTTTTAAATTGTTCTTTAAATTGTAACAAACTTTTTAAACTAAACAAAAATTTCTAATAGTTCCGCCGGCGTAATATGTAATTCTATGACAAAGAACGATATGCGTTACACGTAGGGTTTTCATAGTGTATATAGCATATTATTTCAACTTTTTACTTCTTACCTGTCTCAAATAATAATTTCTGATGTCTATTTTCTTCCTTTTTTCTACGCTTCCAACCTCTTTTGTCAACATACAGGTAATTCCTCATATTCTACTTTGAAGTATTTTTATTGTATTTCCCAACCTACAAATTTCATACTTGATATTAAATTCCATTAGAGCTTTATAATAAGTGTTAATAATATTGCTTTTGTTTTAAATCTTAGCTTTAGAGATCTTGTTATATTTTTGTAGACCACTGAGCTCTTAAAAGCCATGCCTTTTTATTCTGAATTTTCTTCTAACAACTTCTGTACGTATTTTGTCACTTAATGCTTGCAACAAATAAGTTCCTTGGTTTTTTGTTAAATCTTCGTTTCACTTGAAGGCACTGTAATCAACTACTCTTTATCCTCTTTTAATTTAGTTCTAAGCTAAGTTTTATACAAAATAATTTTTTAACTATTTATATTTTATCAATAGGCTATCTGATAAGGGAATCGGTCTGATTCCGAAACGTCATAATTCTTTAATAAAATCGTCGAGCTTGAAATCGCTTGAGCTTAAAGATTACTCTAAATAATATATGCACGAGCGGGCTTCCGTGATTTTCATTTCCTTTTACCATTTTCGTTATGAGTGAGTTTAATTTTTCTTTAAGATCCTGGTATAGAATTACCCTTTTGGTCTTTCCCTACTACATGCCCCTTGCTTTCTTCCTTTTCTTCCAGCCGTATCATCCAGCTCGCCTCTTGTCTGTTCCCATTGAAGATCCACCTTACTCTCTGATGCACACTCTCAGTACCTGTTTCCTCCCAAGTACATTTTTCTAGAACATACCCCCAGGATTCCAGCTCGCAATCGCAGACTCTACATCTTCTTTCCTCTTCGTCCATCCAGTACCTACACTGTAACGTTGTTTCACTTACTCTCCTTTTATACTTTTCTCAAATATTCTGGTTCTCCTTCCGTCTTCACTACCCTTTACCATCTGTTATACCTCGAATCCATTATTTTTCCCCATCTCTCCTCTCCTTCCTTAACTATCCATTTATTCTCTATTTCTTGCTTAACTCTGACAACCGCCCTTATACCACATTCTCTCCTCTCCTGTTGTCTCTCTTCTGCCATCCTTGATCTTTCCGTGTTAACCCTCGAAACTTTGTTTGTCATTTCCCATAGACATGTCTGTGCTATTCTACTCTCCACCTCCCACCCTTCGAAGCTCCAATCGTTCTTGAACCTTCCTTTCCCTATACCCCACACCTGCACCATTACTATGCTCTTACATTCTATCCTTTTCCTTAGATGTAGCTCAAATCCTCCTTTCGCTTCAAACCAGAAACTTAGATGACTACATTCCTCCACCTGTTTAACCGTCTCTTCGTATATCATCCAATCTGATTCTAATTCAGTCCTTCTCCTTCTAAAACACATTATCTTCGTCTTACTCATATTCACCATTAAATCTTTCATCCTCACGTACTCCTTGAACGCTCTCATCATCAAATTCATCCCTCTCTCGTCGTCCGCTAATAAAACCAACTCGTCCGCGTAAGCTAAAGAAAATACCTTGCTTATCGTCAACGATAAGCTGTGGGCCCAAGTTTTTTTTGAGACTTGTAATATTAATGAATGAAAGCTGCTTTCTGTAGAGACTCTTTTAACTTCCTCACGAAACACTGATCTATCCAAAAAATGTGGTTAAAAGTACTTGAAATATGCTATCGGATGCACAAGTATTTTTCAAAACGACAGCTTTTTTAATGACCTTTAATGCCACTAATTTAAGATTATCGCCCTTCTCAAAGACGGGTATTGCTGAAAGATTTTCATTGTCTTAAAATTCATTTTCCAGAAAATTATCTCTATAATACTCCGATCCTTTGATTCTACAAGACTCTTCCAGTTTTCAAGTTCCCGAGAAGAGAGAATTTTTGTGGCGCTTAAGTTAGTTTGGTATGATTGACAAACCATTTTATGTATCTTAAAAGACGCTTTGGAAGTTCCTCGCAGATGTGTGCATTTTGGTGGTCCCCCTGTTCATCAGCTTTTGCAATAATGCTTTTTAGAGAAAAATGTAATTTCATACCCCACTTTTTCGAGTTATTTGTGCTCAAATTAGTTTCTTTTTCGTCTTCCTCTTCGTTTTTCCATTATTCTCATCAGGTGGTTCTTTCGGCATGTTTCCGAAAATACAGTTGACGATTTTTTCACATATTCTTTTTTTATAAAATATCATTTCTTTTACACTGGAAAATTAAAACTTTTAGTCGGTATCTATTGATAGTGCTCGTTTAAATAAAACAAGCATTGTATTTTAAAAGGCAAGCTCTCGAAAACCCTAGATATTATTTTCAAAATCCGTACAAAATCCGGTGTCTTCTTGGAATTTAAGGAACATTTTAGAGAGATAGAATTGTAGAGAGAAAGTAAATCCTTAAAGCCTTTTCTGAAACCGTCCTATTGCACAACAATGACTAGGCAATTAAAAGTAAAGAGATACTGAATTTTGACGTTAAGAGAAAAGTTAAGGAGACAAAATCTGAAAAAACTTACATTTACCTTTCAAGTCGTTTCCATAAATCTACTAGAATGTGTATTCGTACCAGAAAAAATAGGTTAACCATATCGAAATTTTAGTATACCTGCTAATACAACATTCTTTAAACAATTCCAACGTCCTTATATGTTACCTTTATGTCGCCGCTAGTCGTGAAGAGGGATCGTCGAATCACGGATATCGCGACATATTTGGCTCAGCATTAAACCTTCCAGATTAGCTTTTGTCCTTTAATCTAATATCGGTTTATATCCTGGATCTAATGTGTATAGTTATGCAGATCAAACGTAATTACCAAACCATCCTGGATCCAATGCGTATGGTTATGCAGATCGAATGTAATTACCAAATTTTCGTATACCAATCAAAAAGGGAGCTTACATAAAATAGGAGAATTATGTTCACGCACACACTATTTATATAATTCAATCTATAATTGAACACTTCACTAAGACGATGTATTACCTCAGCTCCCCGTAAGCAGTAGATTCACGTATTTCTGGGCCGCAGCCAATAACACGTCGGTTATTATATAACAGTTCTGGATCCTCAAATCCTCTCTTATCAACGCGTAAGGCGTGAATGCCCCAGTCGCTAGGTCTTGACATGATACATCATGTAACTTGTATCGACGTCACATGATTCGGTTCTAAGTTTCAAAGTCGCCTAAATCGCGCTTAACGCATGTTACAGTACATTTATTTAATCACAGAAGTCTGTTTGTTTGAAACAGAGTATTGTCCTGAGTTATTGAGTATTTTGTGGTCCTGAGAAGAGCCGGTTGTTTTGGTCGGGTTGGTTAATAGGGAAAAAAAAGAGTTACAGTTGAACGACACGTCTACTGAATTTTATGGTCTATGGCAATGGGATAATTGTAGGCGTTTCTGTCACTCAATAGGATGGGCCATCGCCTGCGAGTGTAACGGACTACGTTTTTAGGTAGTTTTTTGCGCTTGGTGGTAGGTGCAGAAGCTGGTGCGGACGCAGTAGCATCCGTGAGGT
>JAUMHM010056304.1:0-14753 GCA_032362435.1 Melikaiella ostensackeni
GGGTTTTTAACCTACGCCCCCCCCCCCCCCCAAATATAGATGTGTGTCTTTTAACAAAAAATTTCAGATGTATTCTCAAGTTTTACCGAATTTAGAGATTTCGGGGAAAATCCGGGCTTCCTTGAAAACTCTGGGCCCAGAAGGAAACACCCCCCGCCCGTCGGGTCGTAAGTTCAATCACGTGACAAGATACTTAGGACCTCTCTGCCGGTAAAATAGTGCGATATGCAAAGACAGATGATGATAGCCGAATAGAAATCGGAAACCAAAAAGTTTTGGGTTAGAAGAAGAGTCGAGTGTTGGAAGATCGTGGAAAATTATGAAGGTATATATAATACGTTTTATTAAGCAAATCTTGAGATTGTTAAATGAAGTAAATTTGGATGTTGAATTTTAAAAGCGGTTAAAGGAACACGAGTGCTAGGAAGATAGTCATAAAGTTTGTGATTCCATTCGACGTTATGTTTACTGAGTTTACGCTTTTACAATATGTATCTAATTTATCATTTTATTTGTATAAGACAAAGAAATACTATTCTTTTAATTTTATGAGTAATAAAAATCGGCAACGTGTTTAAATCCAGCACTCTGCTCTGGACTTCTATTGTAGGTACTATGTACTTAAATTAATATTGTATGAAGAAAATGTATTTGATGTTTGCCAAAGATCTTTCGTATTTGACAACGCCATTTTGTACACATTTTTCTGATAATTAATTACATTTTTTAATAATAAAACTTTGATAAATACCTATTCCAGAAAAAGGTGTCTGCAATGAAAAATGAAACTGGGTAGTTATATCAAAGTAAGGGGTACTTAAAAATAAATTTTTTCTATTCTCTAAATTTATAAATATTTTCCAAGTACATAAAGCTATTTTCATTTATTTTTAGATTTGTTCAAGTATGCTCGTGCTACTTTTATTGTTATTGCTCTGATTCTTGTAACTGAAATCTAAATGCATTTCAAATTTACAGCCGTAAAATTTTGAAAATATTTTTCAAAGGTATTTAAAAATAATATCTATACTAATATTATTGTTATTTTCAGGTGGCAATGAAAATAATCATGAGGCTTTCATTGCTTGTGTATATTTTATTACACGCATTCTAAAAATGTTGAGACGAACTTCCTCATTCATTCTTAAGAAATCATATTCATTTATCTAAACATATTACTTTTTTTATAAATAGGTATAACTCATCCGAAACTTTTTGAATCACTGAAAATTCTTTGCATTCTATTTATATTAAATTATATTTACATGTAAAATTAAAAACCTGTTTCGAAAATAGAAGGTACATGATTATTTTGGTTTAAATTCAACATTTGTTCTCGACTAAGGGTTTTAACCAGACATACCTATAAAAATCGGTTTTACTGGAATCAAAAAAACGTACTCTTATTTATTGAATATCAGGAGATTTCTTGAAACATTCGAAAACAAGTTTGAAAAAGTTGTTAAGGACATCACATCTTTGATTTTCAATTTCGCAACTCCAATCAGCTGGTAATCATTATTCATGGTATTGTTTTCCAGACATTCTACCAGCGAACAAGGAAAAGTACTGCCATATTAGTTATAAATTGATACATAAGAAGGATGTCATCAATGATTTCGTTTCACCCTAGAATCAGATGTAATTCATCCAATAAAAACGAAGTCTTTAAGGCAAGTAACATGCACGCAAAACAATTTTTGAGGAAGATGAAAAATGGTTGCTGTAAATGAAACACATTTCTTAGCTTCTCGAAAAATTGTTTATTTTCAATGGTTCTTGCGTAAAAACTCTTTTTAATACTCCAATATGGATTAAACTGACTTTGATACTTTCAATATTTTATTTTGTACTCAAAAAATTATTTTTCGTTTCAGTAATAAGAAAGAGGTCTTATTGACACCCCTACTTCAAAATAATATTTTTGACCTACATTATACATAGAAGTTTTTTCGCCACTTAATTTTTTGCCAAAAATTAACTCTTTCAAGCTGTCTAAAAGTATCGAATTTTAAAAGTGTCGATTTCGCCAGAAGAAAATACTAATGAAGTGATTTTTATCAACGTTATACTGACAATATTAGTGTGAGCAGGTAAGATGATGTAAATAGTGCTCTTGTTTACATTCATGACTGAATCCATTTCAAATCGGGCAAACAGTCCATGCTCAAGACACAAAAAATGGAGAGTATCGACTGTCTAAAAATTACCGACTTCAAAAAAAAATTTTTGATGTAAAAGTTGTTGAAACTCTTGAATTACGTTCTTTTTTGTTTTCTGTGACATCCTCATATTGAATTGTTAACAAAAAAAATCTAAAGGATTTTATACATATTTTAGCGAAAATTTCGAAAGTAGCGCTGGATAGAAAAGTGTCAAGAGATATTCTTCTAGAACTTTTTTAGAGAAACAATTCTGTTCTTTTGATTTTCCTTCGTATCTTGTGTTGTTTTGTTTTTCGTGTTTACACATCTCTCTGAAAATAACTGAGAACAGCTTTACATACTTGAAGGATATTTATAAATTTAAAGAAAGGGAAAAAGTTATTTTGAAGTACCCCTTACTTTGATGCAACTACCCAGTTTCATTTCTTATTGCTGGCACTTTTTTCTGGGATGGGTATTTATTGAAGTTTAATCATTAAACAATGAAAATAATTATCAGAAAATGTTAAAAACATGGTTTTGTTAAATACGACAGATCTCTGAAAAACGTCAAATTCATTTTCTTCGTACAATATTAATTTAAGTACATAATACCTATAATAGATGTTCAGAGCCAAGTGCTGGATTTAAACACATGCCGATTTTCATTATACTCATAAAATCAAAAGACTAGTATTTTTTGTCTTATACAAATAAAATGATTAATTTTAAATATTACCGTTACAAAAGCATAAGCCCAGTAAACATAACCTCGAATTGAATCACAAACTTTATGACTATCTTCCTAACATTCTTGCGCCTTTAACCACTTTTAAAATTCAATATCCAAATTTACTTTATGAAACAATCTTAAGAATTGTTTAATAAAAAATATTTGATATGCCTTCATAGACTTTCACGATCTTCCAACACTTGACTCTTCTTCCAAACTAAAACTCTTGTGTTTACCGTTTCTATTCGGCTGTCAGCAGCTGTCATAGCGTATTGCACTGTTTCATTGGAAGATAGCTCGCAAGCATCTTGTCACGTGATTGGACTTACGACCGTACAACATTCGGCTAAAATACAAGTAGGCTGTTCTTGCACCCAACCGCTTAATTATTGAAAAAAATTGGAAACTTTAAAATTTTTTTATTTTGTCTGGAAAGGAGGAGGCTCTTATGTTAGTCCAGACGCCATACCCAGTCCTGTCGGATCAGAGGTGTTGCCGCAATATTTTCGATGATTCTTGTGCAGGATAATCTCCTGATTCCAAATATGCGTGATATCGTAAACATCATCGTGGGAGATTCTGGAGGGCGTCGCTGGGGGCTTTTGCGAGACTCATCGGAGGCTCTGAAGGGCCTAGTGGGAGGCTCTAAAGGGCCTAGTGGGAGGCTCGGAAGGCCCTCCTGTGAGGCTCGGTGGCCCTCATGCGAGGCTGTAGAGGGCCTCGTGAGAGGTTCTGGTGGGTCTCGTGAAAGTCTCCGGATAACCTCCTCAGACTTCCATAAACAGCAGCGGCGGAGAAATCTTTTTATAATATAGAAAGATATATAAATACACTAATAATAATTTCCAAATTTTTTAATTTTCAAGAAAGACATTATCTCGGTTTAATACATATATAGAAAGAATTTTTGGGAACCGAGTGAAGTCGAGCGAGATATAGGTTTTCTCGGCTCGGATGCGACACTAAATTGTAGCGCTAATAAAAACTTTTCCTTTTTTTAGATTGAAGAATCCGTCTTTGAAGGTCTCATGAATTTGGAATGGCTTTCATTAAAAGACAACAACATCCTCTTGATTCCAGCATCAGCTCTAGCTCGACTTCCTTCCCTTACTCACTTGCAGATCGAGTTCAACAGAGTGGCTGCCCTATCCACAGAATTAATACGCTCTGTAGCACCAACATTGCTTGTCCTGGGTTTGAATCGAAACTTAGTGCGCGAAATTCCAGCTAGACTTTTTCACAATTTCGAGCGACTGGTCAGCATCGAACTTTCAGGAAACATTCTTTCATCAGTGAACCAACACACATTTGCTGGGTTGGAAGACACCCTCTTGAGTCTCGACCTCTCCAACAATCGTTTGACTACCATTGGCGATCTCACTCTAAAGAATCTTCTGTACATAAATCTTTCTGGCAATCAACTGAAACGTGTGTCTCCTGAAACCTTCAAGCATCTGGCAAATTTAGTGACTCTAGATTTAAAAAGTAATCCACTGTATGGTAGTTTTCCACCTATTTTCCCGGCATCTTTGAGAAAACTTGATGTATCCTTCACTGGTCTTGAGGTTCTACCTGTAGTGCTGCTTTTGAATCTGAACGATGTTGAACAAATTACTCTTGCTGGAAATCAACTTGAGGAAATCAACCAAAGCACGTTTCAGCATTTGCACAATCTCTCTTCTATTGATCTATCAGACAACCAGATCGAGCGTATTGATAAAAGTGCTTTTGTTGGAACTATCAACTTGTACAAGCTCAATTTAAAGGGAAATAGACTGACCACTTTTGTTGGAGAACATTTCAACACTGGAACAGGTCTACAGATATTGGACTTGTCGGATAATGATATTGCTCAGTTGTCGTCTACATCTTTCGTTATTCACCCCAGACTTAAAGAACTAAATCTAGCTGGAAACAAATTAACTCAATTCCCGAGCGAATTTGTTAAGACTCTTCAGTATTTGGAGAAATTGGATCTATCGAGAAATATGCTTCGCGTTGTCGGAGAATTCGGATTTTCGCAGGTGACAAAATTATGATATTATATAATATTTTTACATAAATACAATACATTTTACAAATCCAATGTTACATTGATATAATATGAATTCCTTCAAATTATTCATAATATATTATCTCTTCAAACCACCAATGATTACAATTATTTCACTGGAATGTACAAATATAAACCTGGAGTGGTACTGTGTTGTTAAACATCAAGTTCTTTTTCCATTTTTACGAAAATTAGTAGAAATCCAAGATCAAAATTTCTATGGTTCTTTTCCAAAATAATAAATTGAAACATTTTATTTTCATTCGCTAGGTGGCTCACCTCAGAGTTCTAAATTTATCGAAGAATCGAATCAAGTCCTTGGACGAACTTGCTTTCCACAATTCCACACAACTTCAAATAATAGATCTCTCTCACAACGGCCTGGAATCACTGAGCGAGCGAACTATGGAAGGTATACTTCGCCTGGAACATCTAGATCTTCGAAACAATAAACTAACCGATTTACCCGAAACAATATTTGATCCCTCAAGAATACGAGCCCTGGAAAGAATCGATCTCTCTGGAAACAGATTCGCAGAGATTCCGACTCGAACTCTACAAAGACAATCTCCTTCACTACTTGGTCTCAATATAGCAAGAAACAGACTAGCGGAGGTATTTTCTCAAGTCGTAGTCGGCAACTTAAAAGACTTGGACCTATCAGAAAATTCATTGAGTGAAAATACCGTTCGTGGAATTTTGGGCGACGCGAAGATCCTGCGATATCTCAACCTTGCATGTACTGGCATAAAAAATATAACTCGGTTAGAAACGCCTTTCCTCAAGCATTTGAATCTTTCAGGAAACAGTATCCTGGATATTAAGCCCATTGCTTTAGAACGTACGACAATGCTCGAAAGCCTGGACATTTCACGAAATCGGCTCAGTGATTTTACTAATGTGATTAATACTTTTAAAAATTTACCGGCTTTGAAGAGTCTGGATATTTCGAACAATCCGATCAATTCTATCAATGAAAGCAGCTTTGAGGGTTTGGGAATGCTGCGTTCGCTGAAGATGTCAAACTTTTCTGATTGTACTAGAATTGAGAAGGGAGCTTTCAAAATTATGCAAGGAAGATTACGCACGCTACATGCCTATGATTATCCCAGGCTGGGTTATTTTGATGTTCAGGTAAATGCGCCTTCAGTTTTTTTTCTTTTAAACAATTCTTGTTGCAGATTTAACGTCTTTGTCTTTCTTATCGGATTTAAGTTGTAGTGCAGAGAGCTCCAACCCGGCGGCTCGATCACTGAGTTGGTACCAATGAAAATTTTTCTATGTACTTCTACTAAGTTTCTGGCAGTTCGGATCTCACCTTAATCCTTTGCCGTCTTTAACCTTGTTTCAGTCGAAAAGTATGCAGTGTTCAGTCGAAATATAAACGGACTCACGTGATTTAGATTAGGAACGTAATAATCGGCGTGACATTTGGCTTCGGGCTATGTGTGCATACATGTCATTTGAAAATGATTGAAAAGTGTAGTAATAAATGCACTTGCGTGATTGAATTTAAAAGGATGTTTAAGATTACGCAAAGAAATACTTTGATTTCATATAAACAAATTAAATGTTCTAGCCCGGGTTTATGCTAATCTATTTAGGACACTGACTACCGCTATTAGTTAAATACCAAAATATAACAAATTCACAATCCAGAAAAAGCAAGCGCGTCTTATTGGCAGGTACTGATTAGAGATATTTCGTCACATAAGTACGACAAAGGCTTAGGCTGTAGGTTCCTTCAAAAGAGGTTTGTGAGCTCCAAGGATCACTAGACGATTTTGAGTCTTAGAAAAGGATAGGGGGTCGGGAGTCGCTGGGTGATTTCAAATAAAAATCAATAGATTACCTCGCGAGGTACCGATCTTAGTAACTATCAGCGTTTTAACAATGATTTCTCAATAATTCATCACAAACTTTACTAATCCAAATTTTAAAGAGGATTTTGTAAAAAAAATAAAGTATTAATTACATTGCAAGTATGGCTTGCACCGGCTTCTTATTTTTTGCGCTTGCACACTATCGGTTTTCTTGAATGAAAAGTCTATTGCTATGGAAATTTGACAAGTGGAAAGAGGCTTGTTCTGTGAATATAATTCGGGCTTATATCAGTAGGCACATATTATGTGTAGAAGATTTCCTCGTCCCTCTGACAGGGTCTACATAGCGTACTCGTATGTAAACCCACCTAAATTTGATGGTTCTTCAGGTGACCACAACCTGTTAGTAACTGAAAGTTGTTAATCTGGCAAAGATGCATTCAGTTTTAACTGTCCTGACACTCAGTTTAAGAAATACTTTATCCTGTCTGCACTCTATTATCATAGAACGGGCTGCCTCGCGTTTTCTTTGGGATTACCCACCGATCATGTCCCTAATCGCACAATGGGCTATGATAGCACTACGTTGGAAACAGCAATTCCAGTGAGGACATTGAAGTTAAGCACCGCAGGCGCGGCTAGTACTTAGTTGGGTGACCGCTTGGAAAAAGTCGAGTGATATAGCTCAAAGAGTCTCGGTGGCCTACACGTTGAACACTAGCCTAGCAAGAAAGTGATCATCTACGGAGAGGCATGACACTGGTACCAATAAAGAACAAAATTATCTATGTACCTAAAGTTAGATTCTTGATGGTTCGGAATTTACCTCAAACTGATAGTTTTCACCTATCCTCGAGTATGTACCTTTGACACCAGCGTTATCTTGTCTTTTTTCAAATAACTCAATATTTGTCGTTTTATGCTCAATTTATGTAATTTCTATCGAAGGGAATAAGTCATGAACAAAGTTTATATCTCAAATTCTTTCGTTTTGCGTCTAGAAAAAGTTCCTTATCAATCAATATTGACTAAATGTGTCAAATTCCTTTTAGATTCTTCAAAATGGATGAAAGGTATCATTCTCTTTTGATTTTTACATTTGTGGTGTATTTTACGTAAAAGTTCTATAAAACAGGGAAAAGAATATGAATTTCCACACCTAAAAGAAGAATATCCTAGCACAAAAAGGTTAGAAGTTATGACATCTCAATGTGATTTTTCAGTGAAAAGTATTTACATTTCAAACATAAAAGTTGAAGGAGGAAAACTATGAAGTGTTTAAATTTCTTATTTCTGAAAAACATTTTTAGCGTTCTATTAGATGAATAAACGTTCTTCTGGTTCAATAAGAGACAACATTTTTACTTCTTAGCACATACAGCTGATTTCTTGAGGCTCTAACTTTAGTTCAATGGGAGCTAGAATAAAGTTCTTTTTTTTTAGCTTCACAGAGACTTAGTCTACTTTGATTGATTGTTAGATAACTTTTATTCAGGATGTACAAGAAGAAAAATATTCCTACAAAACTAAAAGTTTTAACATTTGTTTTACTGGAAAATCACTTCAAGAGGTCGTAACTTCTGATATATTTGTACTAGTACATTCTATTTTGTTTAATTGTAAGGAAATTGATACCATTTCTTCTATTTTACAGAACTTTTGCGTAAAGTACATCTTGTTTCGAAAGCAAAACTAAAAAGATTAACAGATAAAACCTTGCTTATCATTTAATTCTTTTCAAAAAATCGCATAAATTGATCATAAAACGACAAATATTAAGTTACCTATTTCAAAAAGAACCCTAACGAATTTCTTCATATTCAGTCGAAATACTTAGGACGCATTGGTCGCGCACATTAAATTCTTGACTTGGGGAGTGAAGCTCCTTTCTCCACGGGAACAGCCATTGCTACCCTAAGAAAAAAACCCAGAATTATAGTTCGGTCAGCAAAAAAAGTCTTTCTCAGAAATATTTCTTTTTTTTTGCACGAAACAAAAGTGATTTTTATAACAAATGGCTTTTGTTGGCGAACCAATTAATCGGTTTTACGATGTCAATAGGTACATGTGGAAAAAATTCGCCAAGTGTACCCGCCTAAAAATTTGTTGTCTCGAATCTTGCTGAAATTTCACTGGATGGTATCCTGGGGGACCTCTTAATTCTCCCAAAGAAAACACCTCTAGCGTGACGGGTTGTCAATATACAGGGGCTCGAATTTTCGACATTTTACTACGCAAGCCGGTATGTAATTACTCATAACATTGACTAATTTTGGTCGATTTAACTTTCATATTAGTATTTTGGAAGATCTTCTAATGAACTTCGCGAAAAAAATAATTATTTTAGAGTAAAAAAATTATTTCATCCCCTTTTTCAATTTTGAAGATATTTTTTACTTTTTTCCAAAGCTCTACCACTTAGTTTTTTTAAAACTATCCTATAAGAAAGCTTCACTTTTTCTCTTGAAAATGATCTAGGTTAGAAAGTTGGACGAAAATCGCTAGTGGAACTATAAAACAATTCTTGCGCGCGACTGTCGACTCGCAGCTCGCCGCAGAGTGATTAACCACACATCAGGTTCTACTGAGTACCCAAAAACATTATTACAGTGTAATTAAAGTTATAGTACATGTCAAAAACATTTTTTCATATTCTACAATACAATTTACTTCAAAAATTAATTATATATTCAAAGCTTGAATTTAATCAAAAATTAAGTTAAATTCCAAATTCCGGGGTGCTTTTTGTCGGACTGGGTTCGAATCCTAGCGGCTGTAGACAGGACCCCATTTATAAGTTTCTATTCCAGTGCACGTGTAGTGTGTAGTGTGCACTTGTTTGTTCTCTTTCTTCGTAGGCGCAAAATTTCCTTTTGAAAAACATCATAGTGCGAAGACAATGAATATTTTTTCAGTATCAGGCTTAATTCTGGACAGGGAATGAAAGCGTAGTATTTTTGTTTTCCAGGCCATTCGGTTTACGCTGATTATAAGAAAAAAGTTATATTGTTACATTGTTTAATTTAAGCTTCGAACATGTACAAAAATTTTTAATTAAAAATATATCGTAAAATATTTAAAGAATGTTTAGAAATGCACAATAACTATATTTATGCGGCAATAAGGTTTTTGGGTACCCCATGGCACCTGCGGTGTGCTCAATCACTACGCAGCGAGCGGTGATTCAGCAGCCGCGCGCTAGAATCGTTTTATAGTCCTATAAGCGATTTTCATCCCACTTTCTAACCTAGATGATTTTCAAGGGAAGAAATCAAGCTTTTTTCTAGGATAATTTAAAAAAAAATGTAAGGAGACGAACTTTGAAAAAAGTCACAAATTATTTAAAAGTGAAAAAAGGAATAAAAAAATTTTTTTTCGCTCTGAAATCATTATTTTTATCATGAAGCTCATGAAAAACACTTCCAAACCACTGATATAACAGTTAAATCGACCAACTTCTTTCAAAGTTGTGTGTAAATGAATACCGGCGCGCGTAGTAAATTGTCCAAAATTCAAGCCCTGTATATTGACAACCCTTCATACTAGAGGTTTCTTCTTTAGGGGATTAAAAGAGGTCCACCAGGCATCCATCCAGTGAAACGTCAACAAGATTCGATATAACAAATTTTTAGACGAAGAAGATGCAGGCATACATACGAAATCAGAAGGTCAAAGGTCTTAATGAAGACAAAAGGATTAGTTTAGAGAATAATTATAAGGATGAAAATAGAAAAGCAAAGAAACTAGTTAAGGAAAGTAAGGAAAAAAATCAAAGCGCCAGAAGATATAAAAATACAAAATGACTTCCAGGGAAATGAAGCATTACTTTGGAAGTGATTCATAGACTACTATAATTAGCATTAAAAATACTGAAGGTTTTGAGAAATTATTGTTATTAATTTTCTTTGCAATTTGCGTATTATGCCCAATATTTAGAAACCATGACCGTTAAGTAATATACGTGGAGAAATGTGGGAAGATGGATCTATCCCGCGGAGAGGTGATCACCTCACTGGAAGCGGACTATTAGGATCTTATTTAGTCGATGATCGATAAAAAGTCGTATAGGTACTTCGTTATATTGCAGACAAGGGGACCACTCCAGTCTGCAAATAGAAGAGGCACTTGAAGAATTCCTTTTCCGGGCGCCTGGGTACGATCCTGAAGACCAGTCTCAGTGCTTGAAGCATCATCAAGGCAACAAACACCTTTGCCATCCCTCTCCTAACATACTCCTTTGGGTTAGTCTCGTAGTCGAAAACTGACCTCGAGGCACTCAACTAAACCATCCGCATGAAGATATCTAAGCAACGGGTCTACCATGAGAGGACGGCCGTACAGAAAATAGTCCTGCCACGCAAGCATGGGAGCAGAGGGGTCCTGGATGTTCACCGGATGTGACTTCCAGGTTACACAACTGTGCGAGTACTTCCAAAACAGGACAAACATCCCGCTTTAGAGTGGACTTGCATACACCACTGGAGCTTGGAGCTGTAAATTACCAAAACATTGGTAACCTCACTGTTGAGCAGGTTGCTGCTCAATGGCAGGGCAAACAGCTGCACAAAAAGCAACCCCCAAACGTTAAAGCTTCCCTACGGGAATAACAAGACTTTGAATCTCTGGTGAAGCGGAGAACTCCTTCCGGAAGTGGGTGGGTTTGTTGATGCAATCCAGGACTTGGTAATTAATACGAGAAACTGCCAAAAGTACATCCTTGGTAAAGAGGTAGTAATCGATACGTGCCGCCTCTCGAGTTAGCAAAGAAACAATCGAGCACTTCATTGATGGCTGTGCGATGCTTGCTTCAAAAAAATAAACGCGCAGACATAATGATGCTACTGGGATCATCCACGAAAATATTCTCTGAATCTAAGCTTGCTAAAGGAGTGTATTGCGAGGTGCGCCCAAAACTTGGATGAACTGGTAGCTCGAAATTTTCTACATCTTATACAGAGGCAATATTGCTGAACACCATGCTCCTTCAATTCTTACTGAAGGCGGTAGGATAGGGAATTGACGAGTGATAGATTTTTGCACTTTCCGTGGATATCCCTGCTCTTCAGTATGATAACTAGATCCCTATGAACGGGCGCTCCTATGAATGTGCTGGGTGAAAAAAGGGTCACATCAACCCGGAGACATGCAAAAAATAATGTGCATGTTGTAAACTTTTAGATTTAAATAAGTTTAGTTTAGCACAAATTGATTTTGCCAATCTCTAAACAAAGTGTACGTCCATGTCGATACGAAGTTAAGGACGAAGGCGTATACCCGGATGAATTCACGGCACTTTAGGCCCAACACGAACCCTCTAGGTTGAAAAACGACTAGTCGGGGCAGATTTGAAGTTGCAACTTCGCAAAACAACTTTCCGGAAAAAAACGCATTTAAATTTGTCGATTGCCTTGAGCGCACTTGTTACTATTTTTCTCCCAGTATAAAATTTACCCACTTCCACTTGCTTATAGGGTACAAGTATAGTGCCAATGAATTCAGCATAGGTCCTAGTATTATTCCCTACTGAAGCCCGAGAATGATAACTCTGACCCTGACCTAAAAAAACGCGAATATCTTTTTAACTCCAACCGAACATGAGGGCCCATTAAATATGAACGTACACATATAAATTGAATTATCGTAATTCAATAAGTATCATTAATTTTATACCCTTTACGTTTCCATAGGGCATCCTCAAGGAAATGAACAACCTGGAAGAAGTGGATGTAGAAATCAAAGATTCATCAATCGGCAATGAGCAGCTATCTATTAAAAGTCACCCTCGTCTTTGCAAGCTGACCCTCAGAGGCGAAAGACTCCGCAATGTCTTCTCAAGTGCATTGGCAGGAATTCGGGTACCCAACTTCGCCCTAGGCTTAAAAAACACTTCTATTGACGCTATCCCAGCAGCTCTATTTTTCCCTGTTCCGAAATCCACGAAGGTCGAGGTGGACATATCAGGAAGTAAATTCCAGACTATTCCATCTCAGCTAGTAGCTGCTTTAGACGAGCGAAGTGGCTCTGTTGAATTGAAAGGTCTCGATTCGATGAACTGCGACTGTGAAGCGAAGCATCTCTGGAGATGGTTGAAGTCAACCGCTTCTGGATTCAAATCTATTTCTGGACTTATTGAATGTAAGAGACCTGATTATGCGACCGGGAAATTACTTAATGAATTGACTGAAGATAATTTATCTTGTGAACGACCCACGTCGACAAAAACGCAGACAAGGGAAACAACAACTTCTGCTAAGTCGATTGCTTCCGAGCCTGAAATCATCTGGACAGTTGCTCCAAACCTTCAGGAAAATCTGCATAAGAATTATAATAGTGATTATATGGGAAATCCCACAATTATTAGCTCAGCCGGAACAGACGATAATTTAATCATCGCGATTGTCTGTGGCGTTGTCGCGTTTATTGCCATTGTTATCATCATCATTTGTATCTGCCGATTACGCTGGAGCAGTCAGATGAATGAAGCGTACATGGCAGCAGCTGTGGACTCGAGCCTTCAAGAAGTCTCGATGATTAGACCAGCGAGCGTAGCGTATTCTGGAAAGATGCTCAATCAAGAACTCTACGTGGGCTCCTACAATGAATCTACATTAGGTCACGGAAATGGAGCCCACCCACGATTATCAGTTCCAACAACCCCAGTTTCAATGATCAATTTCGTTCAACCCATGCAGATGGTCCAAGCCCACATCCAACCTCAACCGCTTAATGGATACTACGATAATCCACATCTACCTATGTACGTGACTTGCCCGTCAGAAAATAAATTCGACAGAATTGATAGATAATTGACGATCGATGCTTTCTAGTTTTTCGATAAAGAAGAAAAGTCCTCAACAAAATTTAACAGTTGAAGTAAATGTCCCAGTAATTTTTTTTTCGATTATCACAAATACTTTTGTGTTTATACCTGAAAGATCACGATTACTGGAACAATTTCGATTACTCGGACACTCACTTTACTGTATATGCGAAAGATGAGGGAAATATCCCTTTTGGGATATTGCAATACTGTTATGTTTCCACAGGAATCTCGATATCATCTTTAGGGATATTAACATTATGAAAGTGCATAATGGCATAATTTCTCAAAAGTGGTAAAAGTGATTAAATATCAGTTTTTCATCAGGTTTTGGAAACATTCCAGCTAATTTAGAAGCCGCATAATATCGCATAATCAGGGGCCAAACGACGCATAATGCGAAAAACGCATAAATCGGCTATTTCGGGAGCTGCGCGAGGAAAATGGTCAACCGCGGACGGCTAAATGAATTTTTCCACGGTACTTATTTTTTTTATTAAATTTGGAATTCCCCGCGTTCTGGATTGTCGCAATTTTTCTGGAACGGAAGGTGTGCGAATAATTCAAGCAGCTGGTACTTTTACTAGAACTAAACTCCAAAGGTCAGTTTAAAAAGCGCTTCCTGGGGCCCATATTCATGCTAAAAAATCTCTAGAACAGATCAATTACCGAACTCGGTTTTTTTTCTTTGATGACGATGAAAAAATCACGTTTACGTGGATTGTTGCTTTCCACTGCATGCAAGAATAGTGTTCTTACGAAAATTAAAATAGAGAAAGTTCTGCGTGAAACTAAAAAAAAAAAACAGAAAGTACACTACCTCCAATAGGTTCTGAGTTACGGTCATTTGAAGAAGCCCGCTTCTCTAGATTCATCCTGGAACAACTTACTTACTTCTTTTTTAGGGTTTCGCATGGTGGGACAGAAGCCCGGCAAGACTAGTCAAAAGTTAAAAATTAAAAAAAAACAAGTCCAGTATTTCTTCGGTATCTAGACACATTGCAGTAGCTGGTAATAGAGTATTGCGTTGATTTATCAATTAGTCTTCAAGAAATTGTGCCTTAATGTCAAAACTTTTCAACAATTTTTAATTATGATGAAAAGAGGTGTTTAGGGTTTCAATCGTGTGCAAAACTACGAATCTTGCCGACGTTTCGTGAACATTGCAGTTCACTTCTTC
>JAUMHM010056362.1:0-14750 GCA_032362435.1 Melikaiella ostensackeni
TGACATTTTTTTTTGTGAAAAATCGAAACCACACACAAAGATAGATGTACACAATACGGCGTCACTTCAACAAATGTTAAGCTATCAAGCTGAAAATCTGACAGAACGTCAATGACACTTCTACCAACACAAAAAAAATTGAAATCGGCCGAACGAGAGCGCCACACGGTGACGAGTCCTAAAACTTTTTGATGAAGGTGGTATATTTAGGCCTGGCGCCAAATTCAAATACTTCGCCATAACGATTTTAGGGATAAAGAAAGTAGGCTGTGTCAAAACAGTCCCTGGTGTCCCAAAATAGACCCGGTTGACGGTATTTGACTCATATTTTGAAAGGATCGAAAAGCGTTTTCAATTGTCAAGAAAAAAAGTCTTTTTTGGACCAATTGTATATCGAAATTCATCTATTTCCTTTTCTGTTTATAGAATCAAGCTCACAAACTAAAGTATATCCTGAGTCTGTGAATTCTCAGCCTCGGCGTCGTGTTCACGTAGAACTTCGATATTTTGTTGATATTTATTCTTACGAACTTCCAAATGGTAGATCTGATCCAGTACCACCAGGAAATCATTTGATAGCAAGACGAAATGGTCTTATTATTGGAATAGCAATAGAAGGTCTGATTTATCGAGCACTTGAAAAGACGATTAAAAAATTATCTTGATGATTTACGATTGGTCTTATTAAGAAATGTTTAACAGCAATTTGATTTACATTTTTAAAACCACAAATTCTACTTTTTTGACTTTTTGTCTTAACTCGCGTCGTTTGGCTCAAAAATTAAAATTGGAATATTCCAATATCATTTAGCATACTTGAAAAACAAACTATGCCTCCTACTAAAAAATGTTTAGAGGAAAACTTACAGGTCTTCGTAAAAGCAACAATTCAAAATTGAATAAGTCGCCAATCAAAATTGAATTTGTATGGAAGCCGATGTAGCTATTTCAATGCTTATTTTAATTTATGATTATTATTCATTATATTTTATAGTACTTTAAATTTAACCATATATTTCAATTTGATAATAAGATAATTAAAATAAGAAACATGTTATAAGCGCGCTATTTTTGCTAGTAAAGAATAATGTTCAAGAATATTTAATTGATTTTCTTTTCAAATTTTAGTTTAGCTTTTATCGTTTGAATGTTCAGATATGTATAAAGTATTGAAATTCCTCCAATAAATATTATACACTTTTTAAATCTGAATAAGTAACAGTTAACTAATCAAACAGTGCCAGTCATTATAATGGATTTTGTAAGTATTTGTACTAATCATTTGTGAAAAAACAAAACTACTGGTTCTCAGTGGGAATGTTATAAATTTACTTCCGTAGAAAATTTCTATCAGAATAAGTAACAAGTTTACTGCTCTCTTTAATTTTACACTACTTTATGAATACGCACTTATTAATTCAGATATACAGATTATATGATCAAAATTTTGTTTTATTAAGTTGCAGTCACTTGTGAGAATAATAGGTACAAGAATTCAGGGTATATTCATTTAAGCTTTAGAAAAATCTTCATTTTGTAGACATATAAATTTTTTGAACTACAGAAGTTATTTAACTGAAGACAAATTATGCTTCATGATTCTTCAATCAATGTCAACATTTTGACTCTTTATTAATTTATTTATGGAACCTAACGACTTGCTTCGGTTTGCTGATGAACTATGGTCACTAAATTGAAAGAAAATAAAAAAGTTACAAACTGATTCAATCTAAGGCACGTCGAATATTGGATTTTCCGACGCACGGGCCGATCGAATCCGACAAAATGCTCACGTCTAATTCGAAGTAAAATGTAAACTAAAAATTAAAAAAAAGTTAAGATATCAAAATTGCTGCTTTTACGAAGACACATGAGCTTTCTTTTGAACATTTTTTGGTAGGAGGCATAGTTTGTTCTTTAAGTATCGAAAATGATATTCCAAACGAATCGAGATAAGAAAAAAAGTCAAAAGAGTAGAATATGTGCTTTTAAAAAGTCAAATAAAATTGCCGTTAAACATTTCTTCATAGGACCAATCGTAACTGATTGAGATAATTTTTTTATCGTCTTCTCAATTATTTATTTGTATATATTGTACGGCGAACGCAGAAAATCGAGCGCAAAGCGCGAATATTAGGATGAGAATGTATTCCTAGAGGCCGATAGAGCCTTAAGTAGATAAATTACCTTTTTTATTTGAAGTGAAAAACAAATTAGCTCTCAAAGAAAATATTCTTTGATTCAAAAAAATTATTTGAAAGTATCATTCAGAAAAAAGATTCTTTGATTCAAAGCAAATTCATTTGTATCATAGAAAAATTTGCAATGCTTCTCAGCCAAAGAAAAGTGTCTTCAATATTTTTATCAACTTTCCTTTGACTGAGAGCCATAATAAATATTTTTGTTTCACTCTGGAAGAAAAATTCTTTGACTTAAAAAAAATTTCTTTGTATTTGAGTCCAATAGTCATTGGCTCTGAGTCGAAGAAAAGTTTATTTCATTGAAAGAAATTTCTTTTGATTCAAGAAAATTTCTTTGGTTTACAGAAACGGTTTTTGTTCCATTGAAATTTTTTCTTCAATTTAAAATGATTTTCTTCATTTTGTAACTATTTTTGTTTGAGTGATAAAATTATATTAAAGAAACGGTTTCTTCAATTCCGAAAAAATTTCTTTGAATGAAACAAAAATATTTATTAACTCTCAGTCAAAAAAAAGTTTCTTTGATTCAATGCAAAATTTATTCGAATTATAGAAAAACTTGCAGTGTGTCTCAGTCACAGAAAACTTTTTTTGATACTTAAAAGTATCACTTAGAACAAAGATTCTTTGAATCAAAGAAAATTTCTTTGTTTCAAAGAACAATATTCATTGACTCTGGGTCAAAAAAAAGCTTCTTTCATTGAAAGAAATTTCTTTTGATCTGAGAAAACTTCTTTGGTTCACAAGAATGATTGTTCCATTAAAATTTTTTCTTCAATTTAAAATGATTTTTTTCGTTTTGAAGCTATTTTTGTTTTAGTGGTAAAATGATGTTCAAGAAACGGTTTCTTCAATTCGAACAAAATTTCTTTGAATAAAAATAAAATATTCATTAACTCTCAGTCCATAAAAAGTTTCTTTGATTCAAAGGAAATTTATTTGACTCATAGAAAAATTTTCATTGTCTCTCAGTCGAAGAAAAGTTTCTTTGATATTTTTCTAAACTTTTTAACTTTCCTTTGACTGAGAGTGATAAAAAATATTTTTCTTTGATTCACTCGGAAAGAAAAATTCTTTGATTCAAAAAAAATTTCTTTGTATTTAAGAAAAATAGTCATTGGCTTTGAGTCGAAGAAAAGTTTCTTTCTTTGAAAGGAACTTCTTTTAATTCAAGAAAACTCCTTTGATTCATTGAAATGGTTTTTTGTTTCATTAAAAGTTTTTCTTTAATTTGAAATGATTTTCTTCATTTTTAAGTTACTTTTGTTGAAATGATAAAATTATGTTAAAGAAATGGTTCCTTTAATTCCAACAAAACTTCTTTGAATCAAATAAAAAAATTTATTAGCTCTCAGTCAAGAAACAATTTCTTTGATTCAAAGAAATTATTTAAAATTATCATTCAGAAAAACAATTCTTTGATTCAAAGCAAATTTATTCAAATCATAGGAAAATTTCCATTGCCTTGCAGTCGAAGAAAAGTTTCTTCAATATTTTTCTTAACTTCCTAATTTCTTAACTTTTCTTTGATTGAGAGCCATAATAAGTATTTTTATTTGATTCACTCGGAAAGAAAGATTCTTAGATTCAAAAAAAAATTTCTTTGTATTTAAGAAAAATAGTCATTGGCTCTGAGGCAAAGAAAAGTTTATTTCATCGAAAGAAATTCCTTTTGATTCAAGAAACTTTCTTTGGTTTACAGAAATGTTTTTTTTTCATTAAAATTTCTTCTTTAATTTAACATGATTTGCTTCATTTTGTAACTATTTTTGTTTGAGTGAAAAAATTATGTTAAAGAAATGGTTTCTTCAATTCCGAAAAAATTCCTTTGAATTAAAGAAAAATATTCATTAACTCTCAGTCAAAAAAAAGTTTTTTAAGATGCAATGCAAGATTTATTCGAATCATAGAAAAATGTGCAGTGTCTCTCAGTCACAGAAAACTTTCTTTGATATTTAAAAGTATCACTCAGAACAAAGATTCTTTGAATCAAAGAAAAATATTCACTGGCTCTCAGTCAAAGAAGAGTTTCTTTAATTCAAAGAAAATTTCTTTGTATCAAAGAAAAATATTCATTGACTCTGAGTCAAAAAAAAACTTCTTCCATTGAAAGAAATTTCTTTTGATTCAAGAAAACTTCTTTGGTTTACAGAAATGATTGTTCCATTAAAATTTTTTCTTTAATTTGAAATGATTTTCTTCATTTTGAAGCTATTCTTGTTTTAGTGGTAAAATGATGTTTGAGAAAAGGTTTTTTTAATTCGAACAAAATTTCTTGGAATAAAAGGAAAATATTCATTAACTCTCAGTCCATAAAAAGTTTCTTGGATTCAAAGGAAATTTATTCGACTCATAGAAAAATTTTCATTGTCTCTCAGTCGAAGAAAAGTTTCTTTGATATTTTTCTTAACTTCTTAACTTCTTAACTTTCCTTTGACTGAGAGTAATGATAAATATTTTTCTCTGATTCACTCGGAAAGGAAGATTCTTTGATTCAAAAAAAAGTTCTTTGTATTTAAGAAAAATAGTCATTGGCTTTGAGACAAAGAAAAGTTTCTTTCTTTGAAAGGAACTTCTTTTAATTAAAAAAAAACTTCTTTTGTTCACAGAAATGGTTTTTTGTTCCTTTAAACATTTTTCATAAATTTAAAATGATTTTCTTCATTTTGAAGTTATTTTTATTTAAATAATGAAACTATGTTAAAGAAATGGGTTTTTTAATTCCAACAAAACTTCTTCGAATCAAATAAAAATATTGATTAGATGTCAGTCAAGGAAGAGTTTCTTTGATTCAGAGAAATTATTTGAAATTATCACTCAGGAAGACAATTCCTTGACTCAAAGCAAATTTATTCAAATCATAGAAAAATTTCCATTGCCTTGCAGTCGAATAAAAGTTTCTTCAATATTTTTCTTAACTTCTTAACTTTTCTTTGATTGAGAGCCATGATAAATATTTTTCTTTGATTCACTCGGAAAAAAAGATTCTTAGATTAAAAAAAAAAAATTCTTTGCATTTGAGAAAAATAGTCATTGGCTCTGAGTCAAAGAAAAATTTCTCTCATTGAAAGGATCTTCCTTTGATTTAAGAAAACTTCTTTGAATCACAAAAATGGTTTTTTGTTGCATTTAAATTTTTTCTTTAATTTGAAATGATTATCTTCATTTCCAAGTTATTTTTGTTTAAATCATAAAATTATGTTGAAGGAATGGTTTCTTCAATTCCAACAAAATTTCTTTGAATCAAAGAAAAACAATCATTAGCTCTTAGTCAAAGCCAAGCTTCTTTCATTGAAAAAAATTTCGTTTAATTCTAGAAAACTTTTTTGGTTTGAAGAAATTGTCTTTTGTTCCATTGACAATATTTCCTTAACTTCATTTGATTCCCTTCATTCTGAAGTTATTCTTGTTGAAATAAAAAAATCTGATTATGAAACGGTTTCTCTAATTCAAGACAAATAATTTTCTCATCGACATGCCATTCTATTTTTAATCACGAGATAAAAAGTAAGTGTCTTAATTGGTCCAAGTACATAGATAATAAAATTTACACAATGTTGACGCTTTTCAAGGCAAGGAAGATCTGAATAGCGAAATATAAATATCCTAGAAAAATTGGTTTCTCCCCTCCAATACACTTTTGAAACATTTATATATAATGGAGAATCAGTATAGTCTCTATAATTATTTTCTCTGCACGAAATTGATTAAAAATATTTTTTTCTCGATATTTAGTGAAAATGAAGATTTTTCGGGGTATTTTGTTGGTCATGTTAGCGGTGTTCCTAAATTCTATTGGTAAATATAATTTTTCTAATATTTTAATTTGATCTATTTCTTTATTAAATAAATATTTTCCACGGCCCTTTCGTACAATTTTTAACAAATTGAAAATTACTGCTTACTTTAAATATTACTTACTTTACTAACAACAATTCTTGTTACCGAACACAAATTTTCAAGTAATACTTGTCCTACAATTATAAAAAAAGTTTTTTAACAAATTAAAAAGTCGAAATGAAAATTCATGTATTTCGTTAAAAATTCATCTTTTTGGTTGAAAATTCAACAATTTGGTTAAAAATTCATTATTCTTGTTGAAGATTCATCATTTCAGTTGAATATTTACTTCTTTGGTTTAAACTTTAACTATTTTCTTGGGAATTTGTTTTTTTGGTCGAAATTTTTTTTTCTAACTAAAAATTTAGCAATGTCATTTTTGGTTGAAAATGTATCTTTTTCAGTTGAAAATTAAATCATTCTGCTGAAAATTAATCTTTTCGATTGAAAATTAGTTTTTTTAACTGAAAATGTAAGAATTCCATTTTTGGTTAAAAATTGATCTTCTATGGTTGAATATTCAACTACGTGGTCAAAATTTAATTTTTTGGTCGAAAATTCATCATTTTAGTTGAATATTCACTTCTTTGGTTGAAAATTTATTTTTTTTAACTGAAAATTCAACTATTCCATTGTTGGTTAAAAATTCATGCATTTTGTTCAAAATTCAACTGTTTTGAAGAAAATTCGACTTCAAAATTTCAGCTTGAAAATTTAGTATATTGGATGAAATATTTCTTCTTTATTGACTGAAAAATCTTTTTTGGTCGAAAATCAACTGTCCTGTGGAAAACTCATCTTTATGGTTTGAACACTGATCTCTTCTGGTGAAAATTTAATCTTTTTTGGTTACAAATTTAACTATTTTGTTGAACATTCGTTAGTGTTTTCTCCGTTGAAAATTTTTTTTTTTTAACTGAAAATTCAACTGTTTCATTTTGGGATTAAAATGTATCTTTTTGAGTTATAAATCCAACTATTCGGCTGTAAATGTATTTTTTTGGTTGAAGATTCATCATTTTACTTGAAATTTTTTTTTGGCTGAATATTTAACTATTTCATTGAAAGTTCATGTTTTTTTGGTTGAAACTTATTTATTTCGAATGAAATTTCAACCATTCTATTTTTAGTTGAACATTTATCTTCTATGGTTGAAAATTCAACTACTTGGTTGAAATTTGAACTTCTTTCTTAAAAATTCATTTTTTTTAGTTGTAGATTCATCATTTTATTGAAAATTAATTTCGATTGGTTGGCAATTTAAACATTTTGTTGATGATTCGTTTGTATTTTTTCTGTTAAAAATTAAATTTCTCGACTAAATATTGAACCATTTCATTTCTGGTTGAAAATTAAACTTTTTTAGTAGAAAATTCATGAACTTTGTTGATATAACGTCTTTGTGAGTAGAAAGTTAATCTTCTTGGCTGAAAATCCATCTTTTCGGTAGAATATTCAACTATTTAGTTGAAAATTTATTTATTTTATTGAAGATTTGTCATTATAATTGAATAATTACTTTTTTGATTGAAAGTTTGACTATTTTGTTGAAAATTGTCTTTTTTGTGAAAAATGATATTTTTAGTTGAAAATTAAACTATTCTATTTTTGGATAAAAAAATCATGTATTTTGTTGAAAATTAAACTTTTTTTGTAGAAAATTCATCTGTTTGATTGAAAATTCAACTAGTTTATTAAAAATTTACTTTTTTGTTTGCAGATTCATCATTTCAAATGAAAATTTCCTTCTTTGGTTGAAATTTTAACTATTTTATTGAAAATTCGATTTTTTTCGTTGAGAATAAATCTTTCAAACCGAAAGTTTAACTATTTCATTTTCGGTGGAAAATTTATCTTTTTTCGTTGAAAATTTAACTACTTGGTTGAAATTTGAAATACTTTCTTAAAAATTCATTTCGTTCGTTGCAAATATCACAGTCTTACCTTTTAAGAGAATTTATCAATTTCTAGTTAATTGTAAAATTTATTTTATAATTGTTTGACGAGTATTGCTTAATTTTTTTTCCATTTCCAATCCCAGAAATTTGTGTGCGTAAAGTTGAGCGAAAAATTTGAGAAGCTTAATAGAAAGCACTTGTGTGGCCCTAAATTTGTATAATTATTAAAAAATGTGTTCTTGTTTGAATGGGCTTTTAAATAGATCATCGGAATTATTTAACTAAAATTCACAAAATTGTTACTTAATATATTGTTATATTTAAAATATTAAAAAAAGGATTAAAGAAAATGTTCGGTGTCCCGATACACTTCATAAAAAGCAAAGAAAATAGGAAACTTAGGAAAAATGTGTTTTTTCTGTCATGAAAATTAACAACATCATAAATAATATTTCTTTCGTATGCTTTCACAATAGCTTCCACTGCGCTGAACATACTATATTCTCATCAAACACTTTTTACGATAAGATAAGATAAAATATGTTTATTTCTTATATTTGTAGGCTTTTAGGGGTCATACATGAATTACGCCAGGTTTTTTTCTCAAATTTTCAACCCGTGAAATTTTTTTACTTTTAGCATCATCAATCGCGCGTGTGGAGTTTTTCGGTCTGAGGGAAGAAATAATTTTAAATATAAAATGAAAACCTCGAATAACTATCAATATATCAAAAGTTTTTAAACATTCAAATTCGAGCTTAAATTATATTTCAGGCATTTTACATCCCATGAGAATGAGGTCAAACGGAAGTCGTTTGCCCTTCGAGGCAAAAGATATGTAGGAATTTAGAAGTTTGGAAGAAATTTAAAAACATTCCATTAATTTTCAGAAATCTTTTCAAGTTTTAAAATATTTTTGATCTCTTCAAAATGTTTAAAATTCTCAAATATCTTTCAAAATGACTTAAATTGACTCCAAAAATTTACATTTCGTTTCCAATTCTTGAAAATCTTTTCAAATTTTAAATTATTGTTCAAATGTTTTCAAAACTTCTTAATATCATTTAAAATGAACCGAATTTTTCCTAATTTTTTTTTAAATCCTGCAAATTTAGAGAAAATTGCCTCAAAATCTTCAATTTTTTTTTTTTTGAAGTTTTGAAAATCTTTCTCAATATTGTCTTAAAACTAATTTCTCAAGTTAAAAAATCATTTGAAATTGTCCTAGGAATCTTAAGAAGGAACTTTATTCTTTTGAAATCTTTCAAAATTCTTAATAAGCTTCTGAATTTTTTCCAAAGTAATTAAAAATGTATATTTTGTTTTAAATTGAATCAAAATCATTTGAATTTTTTTTCTCTTTCAATTCTTTCTGAAAATTCATTTTTAAAAATAGAAAATCACATTGATTTTTCCCAGGAATCTCAAAAAGATTTTTTTATTTTCTTCAAACCTTTCAAAATTCTTAAAAATTCCATTTTTTTCGAAATCTTCAAAAATCTACATTATGTTTTTGAATTGTTTGAAACCTTTACAAATTTTAAATTATTTTTGTAGCTTCTCAAAAGTTCTAAGTATCTTTTGAAATAATTTAAAGTTTCCCTAAATTCTTTCTAAATACTGCAAAATTTGAAATCTTGTCTTAAGAACTTCAAAATTGTTTTTTGACATATTTTGGAATGTTTGACATTTAAGAAGTGATATTTCAAAATAAAACGAAAATCATTTGAAATTTTCCCAGAAATCTTAGTCTCTTTAAAAGTGTGAAAAAGTTTACAAATTATAGTTTGACAGTAAAATCTTAAGAAGAGAATTATTTCCCAATATTGAAAAATTATTGAAAGTTGGTGGCAGGCGCCTACAAAACAGGTTTTTGTAGCCCATTAAGTCGTTTATAAAGTCGTTCAAATCTCCCTCCACGCCGCCCTTACTTCCCCTGTCCATCCTTCTCCACATTTCCCCTGTCCTCCCGTCCCCTGATTTCCCCTCATTACCCCTCACTTCACCTCATCGCCCTCCCCACTCCCGCACTTCTCCTCCCCTCTCACCACTTCTCCTTTCTTCCCATTATTTCCCCTTATCACCCACCCCTTACTGCTCCACATTACTCCTTACTTCTACTCACTTCTCCTAATTTCCCCTTCCCTCTTCACAGAAGCCCCTGCTTACCCTCACTTCCCCCCATTTCTCCTTACTCTTCCCCACTTACCCTCACTTCCCTTAATTTCCCCTCACTTCCTTCACTTCCCCCAATTGTCCCTTACTTATACTCACTTCACTTCATTTCCCCTGGTTTGCCTCACTTGCCCTTACTTCTACTAACTTCCTTTTGCTTCTCCACGCTTCCTCTTATTTCTCTCCCTCTCTCCTCACTTTACACTACTTACCCTCACTTCCCCTCATTCCCTCTTACTTCTCCGTATTCTGCTTCACTTCCCCTCATTTCTCCTCACCTCTCCTAATTTTCCCTCACTTCCCCTTACTTATTCTTAGGTATCCTCACTTCCCCTCATTTTCCTTTACTCCTACTCACTTCCTCTCATTTCCTTTTACTTCTCCTCACTTCTCCTTATTTAACTTTACTTTCCTCACTTTCCCTCATTTCCCCAATCCTCTCCTCACATTCTCTCACTTATCCTTACTTCCGCTTATTTCCCATTACTTCTTCTTAATTAACCTTCTTTCCACTCATTTTCCCTTACTTTTCATACCTTGTCCTCATTTCCTCCTCCTCTCTTTAATTTTCCTTACTCACCTTCATTTTCCTTTACTTCTTACTTCCCCTCATGGCCCTTCCCTCACATTCCCTTACGTACCCTCACCTTCCCACATTTCCCCTTACTTCCCCTTTTTTATACGACTGACAGACACGCGACCTTAACCATAACGGTTTCTGCCCGGGGCTACGAAATCCTAGAAATCATTTAGAATTATACTTTTCTCTTTTATCACTATTGTTTAGAAACATTCAGGAATAAATTTTTTCATGAAATAAAATGACTTATTTGAAAATTTTAATTTACAAAATTGGTGGAGAAAATTCTTAATCTTCATTAAATAGATAAATACATATAACCTTATATAATATGGTGAGGGGGTTATGAATAGAATCATTTTATCATTTTTTAAACATGCGGTCAAAAAGTTAAGAACAGAATTGTTGCTCTTATCATTAAAGAATCATTTACAATTTGAATTTCCTCTTTAAGGAATAACTTTTTAGCATTAAAATCCTCACTTGGAAACTGTGATTTCCGAAAGTCCAAAAAAATCATATTTTTAGTAGTAAACATAACTTGTAATTAGTGTAATATTCTCAATTTTCCTTCAATTTGATAAAATATGTGTTATAATAATAACAGCAAGAAACAAACTGAAAACAGCTACCAAAAATCATATTCACGCAGTGTCGCAACCAAACAGGTTTTCGACAACAATGTATGCGAGATCTCGTGACCACAACTTTTTAAGAAAAGGAATATTGTTCAAACATTGTGAATATTTTTTGAAAATCACTTATTTTTTATTAGCAATAGCAATTTCAGAAGAAAAAACTAACATAACATGACAGAAAAATGTTAACATAACCTAGCATAACCTAACCTATTTCTAGCTCTTCTAGAGGTCAAACTTCATTATTTGACTTATGTTTTGCAAAAATCGAAAAGCGTTTTCAATTTTGAGAAAGGCGTTTTGTGTACGACCCTGAAGCATATCGAAATTCATCTATTGCCTTTTCTGTTTATGGAATTGAGCTCACAGACGAGTATATAGTACATGCTGAGCCTGTGAATTTTTCTACAAAACAGTTGAATTTTCAACAACAAAATTTATTTTCAACCCGAAAAAACAAATTTTTAACAAAACAGTTGAATTCTCAACCAAAGAGAATGACCAACCATTTTTGACCAAATACTGAATAGTTATGTTTTCAGTCACAAAAATTAATTTTGAACCAAAAGATGAATTTTCAACTAAAAAGTATGACTTCTCAATAGAATTTTTTAATTTCCAACATAAAAGTAAACTTAACCCAAGAAGACAGATTTTCAACAAAATTGTTAAATTTTACATAAAAGTGGATGACTTTTTAATAATATACATGAATTTTCAAAAACAAACAGTTGCATTCTTAAGCCAAAAATACAAATTTTCAACAAAGAAGCTAATTTTTAACCCAAAAAGACGAATTTACAATAAAGCAGGTTAATTTTCAAACCAGTAGAATGATTTTCCATCAAATTTGTTGGATTTTGAACAAAATAATTAAATTCTTAAAAAAATAATGGAGTTTTTGACCAATAAAGATGATTTCTCAACCAATAATAGCTGAATTTTCAACCATAGAGATAAATCTTCAACTGAAATAGTTAGATTTTCATTTTGAAAAATTAATATTCAACTTTGAAATTATTATTTTTTTCTTTCTAAAAGTGTTTCTATAGATTTTCAAAAATGTGTAATTCCAGGGTGGAAGAAAAAAGTGAATTTTACTATATAGGACTATAAATCTCTATGGCTATCTGCCGCCACAATTCGAGCAGTGAAGATGAAAAAATATTTGCAAAAATAATAAAATTAATTGCCGTAAAAAAGACTTCTGAACTACATTCCAAAAGTGACTAAGAAAGTAACGATTCTTATAATTACTGTTACTGAAGAGAATGTAACTAGTTATCAATTCGTTACTTATTCACAAAAGTAACTTCGTTAAACTGTCGTTACCAAAAAAACTAACTAGTTGCAGTGCCTTGTTAAAAGGAACTAGTTACTTTCCATCACTGGTTCGTTTTATGCACTCTATATGCCATATTTCAAACTATATTTGAGTCCGGCGCCAAATTCAAATACTTTGCCATAACTTTTTTCGGGAGAAAGAAACTAGAGTGTGTCAAAGCAGGCTTTTATATCCCAAATTAGACCCAGTTTGTAGTATTTGACTTATATTTCGAAAAAATTGAAAAGCGTTTTCACTTTTCAAGAAAAACTTTTTTCTGGACCAATGTACATCAAAATTCATCTATTTTTTTCTGTTTATAGAATTAAGCTCAGAAATGAGGGTATATCCTGAGCCTGTGGATCCTGAGCCTCGGAATCCTGTGCCTGGGAATCCTGTGCCTCGGAATGTTTTTCACGTACAACTTCAAAATGCTATTACTATTCGTTATTACGAACATCCAGATGGTACAGTTCGTGACGTACCAAGAGGAAGTCATTTAGTAGCAAAACGTGCATATGATAATAGAATTCTTGGAATAGAAATAGACGGTATTATGTGTCGAGCATGCAATATACATGGAACTCCTTGTACAGATGCTGGGCCTAATTTTTACGGGCTACAACCTGAGCAATTGCAAGGTCCTGGAATTCGTTGGGATGAGTACATATATGATTGAAGATCAATAAATAATTGAAATGAAAATGTTTAATGTATATAGCGAAAATGAAGTCTTTTCCTATGCCATGAAGTAATTTTTTGAGTTATCTTTAGGAACCAATATGTAAATTTCATTAATTA
This sequence comes from Melikaiella ostensackeni, assembly GCA_032362435.1. NCBI lineage: Eukaryota > Metazoa > Arthropoda > Insecta > Hymenoptera > Cynipidae > Melikaiella > Melikaiella ostensackeni. The sequence continues at coordinate 13,458 of JAUMHM010056362.1, forward strand.
TACTAGACTTGAAATACCGATAATACACACTATACTTGTATATTTTACCAATTTTACTATTTTAAGTATTTCTTTGTGAAATACTGAATATTAAGTATACTTTTACTAAAATTATGTATCCTAGCCATTATTAAAATAAATTCGAATTTAATATAGTATTTGTATTTGTTTATTAAGTCCCTAGGGCTAAATAGCCTTCTCTGGAACAGAAACTACAGTATCTGTTTAATTATGCAATCACTGGTCGAACTAAGATAAAAAGAATAATAAAGTAGATTTAGAACTTAATATGACTGATTAACTTAACTTGATATGTTGATTTGGAATAATCGGATGTGACAACTAATTCATGAAGAATGCATGATAAAATAATGTGAAAAATCAAAGAAGAGAATAAAGAAAAAGAAGTACTCTATACGTATAGGTAACGTTGGCCTGTACAATGTGTGTCTATGCGTTGTGGAAATGTTACTATAACGTTATAGAAATTATCAATGCGTGATTTCAAAGAAATACATGAATTCAACCCGACAAAACACGAATTTTCAACACAAAAGTTGAATTTTCAACCAAGAAATATTTTTCAGTCAATAAAGAAAAAAGATGCCATCCAAAATGTTGAAGTTTTAAGCCAAATACTTGAATTTTTATGAAAAAAGACATAAATTTTCGAACGAAACAGGTAAATTTCTAACCAAAAAGGATGACTTCAAAAAAAATGTTAATGAAAATAGAATAGTTCAATTTTCAGTTACAAAAATTTAATTCGAAACAAAAAAAAAGAATCTTTATTAAAATACTTCAAAACGGTTTCAAAATAGAATTTCTAACAAAAACAGATTAATTTTCAACCAAATAGTTGAAAATTCAAGGCAAAAATACCAATTTTTAACGAAAACGGTAATTTTCAACAAAACACTTGAATTTCCAACCAAAAGGGATGAATTTTTAACGATCTTGATGAATTTCCAACCAAACAGTTGCATTCCCACGTGGAAGGATTTCCCGGAAAGTACTCCATGGAAATTCTACGGAAATTCCGTTGACTTTCCGTGGAAATTTCACTAACTTTCCGGCTGCATATTCCAACCTGTAATGGACCCAGAAAGTTTCGAGAAAACGCTATACTATTTTTACCTTTGGCCCTGGTCGATTCCCGCAGGTTTCGACCTTCGTCCCAACATATTCCGTTTTCACTAGGTGTAAAAAATTGTGACCTTGCAGATTTTTTGCAACTCACAAATTCGATTCTCTCTCTCTCTCTCTCTCGCTCTCTCTCTCTCTATATATATA
>JAUMHM010056409.1:0-14748 GCA_032362435.1 Melikaiella ostensackeni
GCCGTGTGACAACAAAATAAAAAGCGAATAACAGAAATAACAGTATTTTTTGTAGTGATATTGTGATTGGTAAAAACTTAAAATTGTTATGTGTGAAAAACTGGATAATGGAAGTGCTAGAGAGTGCTAAAATTAAAAGGAAAGTGTCAGGTGAGGAATTTTCAGTGTGCAGTTTGAGGTTATAATTGAAAACGTTTCATTACTTTTAATGATTTCAATATTCTCTACTTTGTTGTAATTTGAATATTATAAAATGTGTTAATAAGTGCTTGCGAGCATTTCTTAAATTCGTACGAAAAAATACTGAAGTACGGGGCCAGAAGACTAGGCATACCCAGTAATAATATATATATTATAAACATAACCTAATCATGTAGATTTCGTATCATTTCTCACTTTTAAAATTTACTAGATGTTCCTGTTGAACATTATTATTAATAATTTTCTTTAATATGATTTTTTCGTTAACTTTTATTCATTCGTATTTTTATTTATTTTATTTTATTCATTTTTTCTTCTGCTTAATGTAGAAATTCCAGAGAAAAGCAGGAAAGTGCATTGGCGAAGTGTAGTGCCGGGCTGTAAATCGAACAGCAAAGTGAGAAGACACAGCTTCCCAAAGGATGTGACAAGGAGTCAAGAGTGGCGAACAATTATTAATAATCCGGAACTAGATGAACTCACCTCCGACGAATTGTGCTACTATAGAGTTTGTCAGCTACATTTTCCTGAAAGTGCCTACAAAATTACAGCATTTCGCCGAATGCTAAGGGAGGATGCAGTTCCGGAGTGTAGTTAGATATAATATCAATAAAAAAATCATTTAGGAAAAATCTGTGCCACTCAGTAACCCTTACCACTACTCGTATTTCTACAACCAAATGTAATGTACAAAGTAGGGTAAGAGGTACATTTATTGGCATTATTCGTTATTAATGACATAATTATGTCAATATTAACTGATAAAAATGGGGAAGGTTCGGGTAAGAAACTACATGCGATTATTGAAAAATATTTAATTAGTCAGTAACTGCATATTAGGATGGTCCAAAAATACAACAATTTTGAAAATCGAAAATAGCTAGTGCTGAAAAGTTGCTGCATTTTATTACAAATGAAAATCTCTACTAACTTTTTAAAATAAAATATGGTCCTGCGGTGTTGCATGTAATTCCTACGATGTAGCATTTAATTCCAAAAACTTGGTAGAAAAAAACAATTGCCATAATTTTCGTCCCCATAAGAAAATTTGTTTGAATTCTTCAAATTCAAAATTTTTAACCTCATTTCCACACCGTAGGACTATATTTGATTTTAAAAAGTCATCAGAGATTCTCATTGGTAATAAAACATAACAACTTTTCAGCACTCTCCATTTCGACTTTTTGAAAAGTTGTATTCTCAGACCACTTTAGTGCATACGTAATTTAATGTATTTTCAACGTCTCAATTTCATATTCAAATCTTTTTTAAATGCCATTAAATGTATTTCTTACTCATTCTTACTCTAAATTACAATAAAAATAATTTGTGCGTATTTAAACTTTTCCGGCATACTTCGCCATATTGAATTTTAGTTAAAAAAATTCTTCCATAGCTTAGAGGTCGCTCAAATAGGGCTCTACAATTTAACCCAGATATTGCACCCACTGGCGATGACGTCTTGAGGGAAGCATACACTGGACAGCCACAAAAGTGAAGTTTTACAGGAGAGGCAAGAGACGAATTGTAAGGTTAAGTGTTCAAAAGTTCATAACCCACTTGCTCTACAAAAGTCCATATTTCAAGATAATAAAAAGTCTTTAGGTACAAATTTACATAAAAAAGTTTAATAGTTATTGTTTTTCCAATTTTTAGAAAAAATTTTAATACTAACCGTCGATTATTTTCATTCATGGAGCAATTTCTATACTCCGGAGACCTCGATAATAATTGTCAGCGAAAATACGTGAGTAATAATTCAATAGATAATTCTTGATGATTAAATAGATAATTCAGTAGATAGTTTCGTAAATGAAATTAAATATTCAAATATCCTAGAAGATTATACAATTATAGCACTTGATGCAGCGTCAATGTTTTTCAAGTTTGATCCTGTCGTAGTTTACAAATAAGTAAAAAAGAATTGGGATTAAATTAAATATGATACATAATTAAACTATCAAATATTTGACAGAGCTATCAGATTTTGCATTAGAAATGGGTATTTTCCATTTAATTATACAGCTTATTCACAGAAAGGTACCCCGATGAGTTCTTATCTATATATCATCAACGAACTCTTATCTTCAAAAAAGGATATACCAAAACTGATTGGTATTATAGATCTACTTATTCTAGCCGAACTTCAAATTATCTTTCTAATCATCACGAAAATCATTAAAATGGAATCGTTTTTTTTTTCTTGTTAATAGAGCAACAAAACTCTCAGAGCCTCACACTTCCATGGAAAAAACATAAGCTTCATTCATGAGACCTCAATTAACAGTAACTATCCTCATAATTTTATTAGTAGTGATATAGAAAGAAAAATCTGACACTCAGAAAATTAAAAAAATGCATAGGCAAATTCTCATAATAACAAAAAAACCAATAGATTTTTCCAAAATTGTAGGTTCACCTTATGAAAAAGACCTTTATCTTCCAATTCTAAGAATATGTAAGAAATTAAATATTTCCCTTGGTTTTTCAATTAAAAATGTACTGTCTGACATTTTGCTTCAATCCACTAAAGATCTTATACCAAAATTTGAAAAAACTAACTTCATTTATGGAATATTTTGCAAGAATTGTCGTATGATATACATTGGTCAAACAAAGCACCCTCTTAACACTAGAATCTCAGAACACTGAACAACTGAAGAGAATAAAAAACCTAGTACAGCTTTATGTAAACACGCTAATAATTTTGATCATAAATTTGACTTGGATTCTAAAAATTTCAAATCTTTAGGGCTGAAAAGTGATTATCACAAAAGAAATATTTAGGGAACGATCAACATTGTAAAAAATAAGGGTGCAGTCAATTTTAGATCCGACACTGAAAACTTGAGAACAATTTATCATAACGTCATTGAATCTTTTTAAGAATTTAGGTAACTATGAAATTCATCAATTTCTTCATTTCTTAACCTCCAAACTTTTGAGCAGATTACGACCATGTGGCTCTGCTACAATGTTTTCAAAATTTTAGCAAAAATCTAACTCAAAATTAATTATCATATAACATTTCCAAGTAATTCAAATTATTCTTTCTTAATTTTTCAAAATTATGTACAGTTCACTTTTTTTTAACACAAAATATTTAACTTAGTACATGGAACTTTCCCATTCATTTTTATCAAGGTGAATACCCAAATCTGTAAATACCTGCGGTAAGTCTCTAATGTAAAAAACAACTTTCTTGTAAGACACAGCTATTTCATAAGGGTTAGTAATACCTATTCTATTACTACTATATATTCTCTCACTTGTTATAGTCTAGAAGAGGCCATCATATCAAGTTGAAATGCATAGACGCTTCTTCTAAAGAAGGACTTCTATATTTACAAACCATCTCACTTTAAGACCAAAGGCCAAAAACAAAAAAAATATCATTTACGTTATTCGGTCTAAAAAAATAACCAGTTCTTACAATGAATAATAACTTTCAGGCTCTGTTAAACTGTCACTTGACGGGGTTGTGTGGCTTACGTCGTACTAATAGCTTATTCAACAAAACTTGGAGAAGTTTACAGTAATATGAAAATCATCTTGGAAAAAATCAAGTGCGAACAACATAAATGGCAAATTTGTGGGGACTTCAAAGTTCTTTCAATACTTCTGGGACAGCAATCAGAAAATACGAAGTATCCTTAATAATAGATTTAATGCTTTCACGATGATTCATTATGATAGAAGGAGGTGCTTCGGGTTTCAATCGTGTCGGCAAGATTCGTAGTTTTGCACACGATTGAAACCCGAAACACCTTCTTTCATTATAACGAAGTATCCTTGTTCCTTGCGATTATGGTACAGCCGGGATCGTGGTGATCAATACAAAAAAAAAGTTTGGCCAAAAAGGATGTCGCTAGAAAGAGTATTCGGAAACGTCATTAATGACCCATTAGTGGAGCCATCAAAAGTCCTTCTCCCATCTCTTCATATTCAGTTGAGTCTCATGAAACAATTCGAGGGAGCACTAAAAAAAGAGGGACTATGTGTTCAGTATATATCGTCTCAGTTTATCCAATTGTCCGATGCTAAACTGAAGGAAGGGATATTTGATGGTTCTCAAATTCGACAGCTGTTGAAAGACGAAGTTTTTGTGTGACTCGGCGCGAACTATACACTGCAGCAGTGGGGTTCGATTTCTCCAAAGCATTGTTTTTCCAAAGCATAATATGTCCAACGACAACTATTTTCAGAGAGCAAAAACTTGGGCGCGTATTATGATTGAGATGAGAGGCGTGCTTTTGTCAAAACGAGGCGAATGTCAGTAATGTTAGAATATTTAATTAAATTTAAGTAATAGATGGAGCTGCAGAGTAGTAAAATTCAAAATTCAAAATGTTAGTACCAAAGATGAGTACATATTGATTTGAAATAAGCCGCGACTGCTATCACATATTGCAGCAATGGAATTGAATGATTACTAATGATTAATGAATTAATGAATTAGCAAATTATATAATTGTAGGTTATGTCTTGTAGGTTATGAATTACATATAAGTTCAGATGTTTCTAGCTTATATTAGACCCATTCACAGGAAATGGGCATTTTTAAGAACAAATATTCAAGTTTTGTAGAAACATTACAAATTTGAACATTTTAAGGTTATGTTACGGTAATTTTACAGGAAATTGGTATTTTCCAGCAGAAATCACGTTAAGCCTTGGATTAAAATAAATTACTTATTATTTTGAGTTATCTCAGGGATTTTTCACCATAATTGGGTAGTTTCAAGAACAAATTTCAAAGTCTCTTACAAAACTAACAAGTTTGAACCTTTTGAGGTTATGTTAGAGTTTTTCAAGGGAAATAAGCATTTTTAAGAATAAATCTTCAAGCATCGCAGAAGACATACAGGTTTGAAGATTTTGAGGTTATGTTAGAGTTTTTTATCGGTGATGGGTATTTTCAAGAATAAATCTTCAAGTATTGCAGAAAACTTACAGACATGATCATTTTAAGATTATGTGATGGTTTTTTCACCGCAAATGGGTATATTTTAAATCAAATCCTTAAATGTCTTACAAAACTTACAAGTTGGAACATTTTGATGACTTAACTTACAAGTTTGATTATTTTAAGGTTATGTGATGGTTTTTTCACCGGAAACGGGTATTTTTTATATGAAATCTTTGAGTGTTTTACAAAACTTATAAGTTTGAACAATTCAACCTTATGTTAGGGTCATTTAATCAGAAATTGGTATTTTCCAGAAAATATCTTCAAGTCTTGGAGAAAACTGAAAATTTTGAATATATAAAGGTTATGTCAGGGTTTTTTCATCGGGAATAGGTAAATCTTGGTCATTCCTGCTGGGCTTCGAAAAACATAACAATTTTGCTTTCTTTCCCTCAAAAACCGATACCCTGAAGTCTAGTGGAGATTGGGGCGATTTAACAGATTTCTATTTCTTTCTGTACCCCGCTCCAGCAGCCCCAAGGTTGTAAACTGTCTCATCTGAAAAATGAATATTGTTAAAAATAATTTATGAAATTAAGGGAAATATCATTATCGTTAATTACACAATACTTATTTAGAGTTTAATTTTGTTCATTCTCTTTAGGTAAAACTTGGACTGCTTATTAAAACTATAGGATTAAACAAGAATGCACCTTTTACCTGGAGAGAAAGCAAAAAATTTAACACTTAATAGCTATTGCCACATTAATAATTTTAACTTAAATTTTTTTTCAGTTCGCTATGAGTTATTTTCTTCCCAAATTTGTTACAATTAACGATAAGAATATTTTCCTCATTTTATAAATCATTCTCAACAATGCTCATTTTTTAGATGAGACAGTTAACATCCTTAAGGCTGTTAGAGCCGGCTACTGGAAAAAATCGAAATCTGTTGAATCGCCCTAATCTCCACCAAAGTTCAGGGTAACGGTTGTTGAGGAAAAAGGAGCAAAATTGTAATGTTTCTTGAAGCTCTGCAGGAGAGTGAATGAATACGTTTTTCTGGTAAGAACCCATAACATAACCTCAAAATATTCAAAACCTCCGATTTTCTTCAAGAATTCACGATTTTTTCTGAGAATGACCAATTTCTGGTGGAAAACCCCTAACATATGCTTGAGATATTCAAAATTCTCAGTATTCTTTCAGACTTGACGGAACATTCCCGATGAAAAAACCGTGAGATAAACTCAACATATTCAAAATTATCAGCTTTCTCTAAGGCTTAACGATTTCTTTCGGAAAATACATATTTCTAGTAAAATTACCATAATATAACCTTCAAATGTTGAAACTTGTAAGTTTTGTAAGAGACTTGAAGATTTATTCATGAAAATACCCATTTCCGGTGGAAAAAAACCATCATAGAACCTTGAAATGATCAAACCTCTAAGTTTTCTGCAATCCTCGAAGATTCATTTTGAAAAATGGCCAATTCCGGTGAAAACACGCTGATATAGCTCAAGAATATTCACAATTTTCATTTTTCTTCAAGGCTTCACGATTTCTACTGGAAAATACCAGTTTCTAGTGAAATTGCCTGAACATAACCTTAAAACATTCAGACTTTTGTAAGTTTTGTAAGAAACTTCAAGATTTGATCTAAAAAATACCTATTTCCGACGAAAAAACCATCACATAACCATAAAATGATCAAACCTGTAAGTGCCGGTTCGTAACCCCCGAAAGTTCTCTTTGAAGTAGTTCGTAACCCCCAAAAGTCCTCTTTCAGCTAGTTCGTAACCCAATGATCAGCCGATTCGTAACCGGCTTATCAATGCAAGTGAATTCGGGATAATAGTCTATATTCAATTATTTTCAAAATTTTCAAGCTTGTGTTTGAAGGAGTTGACTTTTCGAGACTCGTCAAAGTTGACACTAACTGGCGTCAACAGCAAATTACGCTAAGTGCGTCAATTCATATATTAACCTTACAATCTATTCGAGGACTGTTAATTTCTAAATGACGCATTCATTTTTAGTTTTTGATCAGGGGTATAAGTTGATATAGATATTTGAAGAATATAAATCAAAATAAAGATCTGCCGCAGCGTTTTAAAGATATGTGTCATATTTTAATTTTTATAAGAGTTTTTGCCAGAGGGGTTACAGATGCGTCATTGCTGATATTTCGGTGCCCGTTTGTAACTGACTCAGAAATTATTGTATTTCGACACGGAAAGCTACTCACTCAAATGATTGCACTCAAAACAAGACGAACGTTATCACTGTCCACTGGTTTGTCACTCGTTTTATTCACAACATGCCGAGCTGTCAAGTTCCGTGGAGTCATTTCAGCACTGGTTTTATAGTCATATTTTCATCATCATTATAGTCACATTTACTTTGAAAATAAATTCACTTCAGACAACAGTTTCTATTGTATTAATGAAAAATCAATTTATACGTTTGCTGAGTTACGAACTGTTCGGGAGTTACGAACCGGGGTCTTTACCTTACACGCGGGAAATTTTTTTTTTATTAAATAGTCTTCATTATTAACAGAGATTCATCTTTTATGATGACAAAAGTCTAAATTTATACAATGTGCAGTTATTTATTATTATGTATTTCTACTGTAAATGGTTCCAGTTTGACTAGTCGTATTTGTCAGATGGACCCTGCTGTAATTATTTGAGATCCCATATTTAAATCGCAGACTTTTGATATAAAATTTAATGTTTTTGATCGACATAACAATGAAATTGTGAATCATTTGAAAGAAAATATAAAATAATATCCGATATTCATTTCTTTCAATAAAAAAAATCTGTTAAACATTTCCGCAACGTTCTGTCATCTAGTTATTAATTGGGAATTCATCATTCATAAGGAGTAAATAATTTTATACTTATATAAAATTGGACGATTTTACATTCCAGCCTTTGATGGTGAATAATTTTAACTTTGAAGTGATTAGAATGAAATAATTTATGTTTAACTCTTCTATAACCGCACAACTGTTAACAGCAACTAGTAATGCATAACAAGATTTTTTTTACAAAATCAGCAAATTGTTCGAAACATGATCAGTTGGGACTGAAACTGAAAATTTGGATAAGGCAAAGCTGAAATTTCTCAAATTGAAAAATATTAAATTAGAATAGCTATTGAACCTATTAGTGGAAAATTATACTCAATATCTCATAACCTTCTTCTCTTTCGATAATATGATCACTGATTTTATTTTTTTCAATCAAATTAATATTTTTTCAAACGAAAAAGACTTATCTTTCTTCTATACATACCTAGATGTAGATGAAACGCTAAATAAAAATAACAAAAAAATAAAAAATAGAATTACTGAGCAGTTGTTAGTGAGCCTTGCTTACTTTGGTGCCAGAACGTGAGAGTATAATAAAAGTAATTTGCACATGAAAGGTGCACGCTGTACAACGCAATCTGAATTAAAAGTATTTTACATATGTAAATTTATTCCTGATTATTTTTTCTTGCAATTTCTCAAATTATAAAGTACTGTCCTTTTTGGGAAAAGGGATCAAAAAATTCAGTCAAGTAACAAATTTCATACAATTTAAAGAAATTAAAAAAAGATATTATCATTTCTTAAGGCTTTGAAAATCCAATAATTAAAATTTCAAAGAATTAAATTAAAGTTAAAAATTTAGATCCCTGTAGGTAGGTGTAGATTTGCGCCTCGTGTATTTAAATTTTCAATTCCTTTTTCAAATTAGTCTTCCAAGCTCAGCCGTATCCTGAAAGTGTTTTTTTTTATTTTAATTTTAAGTCCAAAATTTCATTTACGAGTATGTTTTTGCCTCTCCCGTACAGTTTCGAATCTATGAGTTAGGAATTTTTCAGGGGAATGAATAAAATTGCATTTCCTATGGTGTTCTAAGTTGCATAGTCCAAACTGCGCGGGAAAACGTGATTAAAAGAATCTCAGTTAAACAAATTGTAATTATGGAACGTATAGATAGCTTTTGAAATATCCTATCTTACATATTAAATATAACGCTAGAAAAACGCATTCGCAGAAAATTTGCAAGTATCGTGGATCGAACCCTGATAGCCTAAGTTAAGCCGCGTCCGCTACCCACTAAACTACCGCAAGTTATAATTTCACCTTATCAAAATAGAGATTCATTCGCTCGTGTCATGGAAGGCAGACCAGCACCAGGTCTGGACTAGACTAGACTGCCAAGTAGATAGAAAAAAAAACATTTGTTTCAATAGTGTTAATTTCTTTCGTTTAATTATTTTAAATTCGCTGTCAATTTTTCGGAATTTGTAGAAAAATGTTGTTGATAGATTGTCAAGGTGATATGAAAATCTTTTTTGTTTTGATAGTGTGAATTTCTTATTTCCTATCATTCTAGGCACCCTGTTAGTTTTTCAAAATGTACGAGTATTTTAGAAATTTGGTGATCGAACGTAGACATTGCTTTGTTCTTGAAAAGTTGGTCAGCACCAAACCTGGGCCAGACCAGATTGTCAGGGTGATATGAACAGCTTTCCTGTTTTGATAGTGTGAATTTCTTATTTTCTATCGTTTTAGACACAGTGTCATTTTTTCAAAATATTTTTAAAAAATTGGTAATCGAATTTGGAAACGCTTTTGATCCAAGATCCAGCTTACGGTACCTTTTAACTGAATCCTTCATTTCGAAAACAAGGAATAAATAAATTTTAAATGCAGATTAGAGATTCTGTGTCATCATTTACATTTCTTTCTGCTCCTCCGTTATACAACTTTATAATAATCTTTTCTATTTTTTTTCACATGGAGTATATGAAACCTGAAATAATGTTAATTAAATTAATAGCAAATAACAAAATTTCTACCTTTGATATGGGCTGAAAATTTTAGAATTTGTATTATGTGCTCTTAGTTTTTTTGTAAAGAACTTTTTCCAACAATCTTATTATTCATCAACAAACAAATTTGCTGAAATAATTTTTTGCATCTTTAAGTAAAAATAAAACATTTTTTTCTCTGCGCTTTTTTTCGTATGACTATCTGTTTGCAGGTTAGAGTGTTATGAACAAATGATTTTTCAAAGAAAATTAACATATTCACTCAGTTCTATCTCAGAATCTGTCGCTCAGAAAAATGTAAAACTTGTACATCGTCTATTTCAAGGTTACATTTTTTAAAAGAAAAAAGAAATTTTTCATTTAAATATACACTTTTCTCCGTGAATTGTTGTTGAAAAATAACTATTGTAAAGAGGATAACTTAAAGAATTTTCATTTGTTATTAAAAAATCATACAGGCTGACCAGTGTCATAATTGTCGAAAAAAACTGTTGCAAAACCTATATCTACCACAGTGAACATTGTTGATTGTTCATGAACTCTCTTGTTTAATTGTTTACAATAATTTTTATGAGAGAAAAATCCTCGTTTCACATAGTTGATTTGAAAATTTTGTTTTTTACTTCGCCACAAAAAAAAGTTTTCATTTTCTTGATATTTTCTCACACAAGGAACAGATATTAAAAACGCTAGCCAACATAACTATACTTTGTACGGGAAGAGAAATATTATTTCTAAAGATTATCGCAATTGCCTTCAAAATTGTGGCTTATAGGAGAGCATGGATTTATAAAAAATATATTGTTCATACAGCTGTGTATAAATAATGGCTCGTCGTACGAGAAAATGTCACGAAAGTAAAAAGGTTTTTTTTGTGCCAAAGATTAACAGAATTTAAAAAAAATAAATAAATTATGTTATTTGAGGGTTTTTGTTAATAGCAATAGTTACAAACAATAAGGAGCAGATATTGAGAACGCTACCAAGATAATTATGCTGTTTACGGTAAAATTAACGTTTACATGTTCAAGCGTAATCCAAGGAAGTTCTTGAGCCGTTTTGTAACCGTTGACGAAACCTGGATCCACGACTATAGGCCCGAGACAAAGCAGCAGTCAAAGCAGTGGTTACTGCCTGGTGAAAGTGCGCCAAAGAAGGCGAAGGCTGTTTCGTCAGCTGGGAAGGTGATGGCCACAGCATTTTGGGATTCCCAAGAAATAATCCTTATTGTTTGAAAGCCGAGCTAAAGAAACGGTCACGATTGGCGCACGAAAAAGTGCTCTTTCATCACGACAGCGCACCGGCTCACACCTCCGCAATCGCAATGGCAAAAATACACGAACTGGGCTTCGAGTTGATTCCTCATCCACCCTATTCTCCAGACTTTGCTCCATGCGACTTCTTTCTGTTTCCATTTCCTCAAGAAAATGTTGTCTTATTACTTAAGCCCGGGACTTTTGGAACGACCTAGTATGGACGACGCCTAGGAGTTATTCAATCGGTGATTTGCTCTCTCCAAACGGTTCTGTACTCGAACTACTCCTATTTCCGATAAGGTTCCTAAGCTTCCTTATCTTCCTTATCTTCCTTATCCAAAGAATTCGCACGTAAAGGATGTCCTCGAAGCTACGTTGGCGTTGTTGTCGACGTGAAAATGCGTCCGTATTACCGTAGTCGACAACGAAGTCGTAGCACCGTATACAGTCGACGCCTCGTTATTTTTGATTTACAACTTTAACGAGATCAAGCACATGTATACATCACGTGTAAGTGAAAAGCGTCGTCTCCTACCGCACATCATCGTATCCATCTCCCAGGACTAGGTTTTTAATCGTGATTAATGTACATACATTTCCAGAGAAAAGGATGCTTAAAATTCTACATTCTCATCGTGTATACTCAAAGTACAAGTTAAGGAAAAGTATTGGTGTGAGATGATTATAATTTATCAAATCAATTTAAATAATATTTACAAATTTATTCAGAAGACTAAGGAAGGTCGAGTGCGGTTAGAAAGTCTTTTGAACATGTAACTAATTATCACATAAGCATGTTACTGCTGTTACTCAACAGATATTTCAAGAGAAAAATGTTTACCTGTTCCAGCGTAAAAAAAGAAGTAAAAGTAGGCGGCAGGTGTCCACAAAAAAGAGTTTCGTAGCCTGCTAATAAAGTCTTTCAAATCTCCCCTTCCCCTCTCCTCTCGAATTTCCTCTCATTTTCCGCCTCCTCACACCTCCATGCCCTATCAATTCCCCTCCCTTATTCTCATTTCCCCTCATTTTCCCTTACTCCTCATCATTTCCCCTCATCACCCTATCCTCATTCCCCACACTTCTCCTCACTTCTCCTCGCCCCCTCACCTCTTCCCCCTCACTTACCCTCATTTCCCTCACTTACTCTAATTTCCCTCACTTCCCCTCACTTCCCCTCATTGTCCCTTATTTTCCCTCACTTATTCTTATTTATACGACAGACGGACACCCGACCGATACCATAAGAGTTTCTGCCCGAGGCTACGAAAAATTAATTTCACTTTTTCTAACAGTAATTCGGAAACGTAAATTTAAATCAATTTTATTGAAAAAATAGATGATAGCGGTAATTAGAATCTAATTGCTGCTATTCGTTCACAAAATGCATTCAAATTTACGCTTCGAAGTAATCTCTCTATATTATAAAAAGATCTCGCGGCCGCCGCTGTCTCAGATATTCAGAATTCGAGGATGTTTTTGGAAAACATAATATAATATTGCACTAAATATACTTCCCCAACCAAAAACGTGACCCGATTTGAGGATGTTTTTGAAAAAGATAGTACAATATTATACCAAATACACTGCCCTAACCAAACACATAGACCTAATATTATTTTTTGGAAAAGATAGTATAATATTGTTCTAAATATACTACCCCAACCAAGAACATAGATCCAATTTTATATATGTTTTTGGAAAATATAGTACAATGTTGTTCTAAATATACTATCCTAACCAAAAACATAGACCCTGCGTATTAAACCTGTGTGCTGCATTACCCCGTGTGCTACAATACCCTCAGTGACATATCATTTCGTGTGTCATATTAGCCCCTATTCCATATTACGTCAAATACACTACCCTAACCAAAAGCATATATGCGATGTGCTACATTACCTCATATGCAACATTACACTTTGTGCCACATTACCATTTCCATTTATTCTTACCCATGCCTGCATATTGTACTCTCCATTTCCATTAATCCCGTGGGCTTGGATCAAGATTATGACTTAGACGCTTATTGTATTATGAGAAGATCTCACCACCTCCGTTTCAAAAATCGAGACCCTTCCTAAAGGTATCTTAATTAATATATTTCGTTTCATTCCAATTCAATGCATTTAAAATACCTTGCTACATATTTTTATAATATTAGATTTAATTAGAATAATAAAATATATTAACCAAGATACCCTACTATACGTTCATAAAAAATCCTTAATGGGCAGGTCAGTTTAGTTCAATTCAGTTTTCCCCTGCAACCCTCCTTACACCCCTTTTCCATTTTCCCTCATGCCATGCAACCATCCTTACAATCTCTGCCCTTTAACATCTGCAATCCTGCTTGCAACCCTTGTCCCTTGATTCCTGCAACCCTTCTCAAGGCTTGTATTTATTTATTGAAATACATGAAAAATAATAAACCGTACATCGTAAATTTCCCCTTTCCAAGACAAATAATTTTCTAATTTTTTTTTATTTTTTCTCCTTTTCTAATTATTTCAACAATTCGAGTTCAGTTCAGTTGAGTGCAATTCAGTTTCTCCCTGCAACCCTCCTTTCACTCTCTTCCCCATAACCCATGCAACCTTCCTTTCACCCGCTTCCCCTTAACCCATGCCGCCCTTCTTACAACCCAAGCCCTTTAACACCTGCAATCCTGCTTACACCCCATGCCCCTTGACTCCAGCAACCCTTCTTCAATTTTAAATTTATTTATTAGAAATTTTCCGTGTAAAATTTTGCCTTCTTACCTGAACATGTCATATGTATTATAAAATAGAAGGTAAAACACATGCAAAATAATAAACCGTACATCCTGAATTCCCCCTTGCCAGGAAAAATAAAGTAACTTTCGGAAGGGGTATCCTTTCTCGAATTTTTTCAACAATTCGAGTTTAGTTTAGTTTAGTTTCATTCATTTTCCCCTACAACCTGCCCTACACTTCTTTCCCCTTAACCCAAGCAACCTTCCTTGAACCCGTTTCCCTTCAACCCATGCAACCCTCCTCACAAACCCTGCCCTTTCACACCTGCAATCCTGCTTACACCCCTTGCTTCCCGCAACCCTTGTTAAGGCTCATATTCATTTGTTTAGAATTTTCCATGTGAAATGTTGTTTTTTTACCTGAACATGTCATATGTATCAAAAAATAGAAGGTAAAATACATGCAAAATAATAAACCGTACATCGTGAATCTCCCCTTTCCAGAAAGAATAAAATAATTTTCGAAGGTTTTCCCCTACATCCCGTCTTTCACACCTTTCCTCCTAACCCATGCAACCTTTCTTAAACCCGTTTTCCCTCAAACCATGCAACTCTCCTTACAACCCCTGCCCTTCGATACCTGCAATCCTGCTTACTCTCCTTGCCCCTTGACACCTGCAACCCTTCTAAAAGCTTAAATTCAATTGATAAAAGGAGGTGTTTCGGGTTTCAATCGTGTGCAATACTACGAATCTTGCCGACGTTTCGTGAACACTGCAGTTCACTTCTTCAGGGCTAACCTGAAACTGAAGCTTCAGATTATGTTGCTC
>JAUMHM010056449.1:0-14745 GCA_032362435.1 Melikaiella ostensackeni
CCAGCCGATTCGGTTGATCGCTTGGCAGACGCTCCGCGCGGGAAGGCTCATTACTTTTCAATCAAACCCTGTATACGGGACAAGGTGCTACCAGGCTCCCCTATTGCCTTTCAAGCGGAGTGCTCTGTGGAAACCGCGTCTTATGTTGCTGTGACCAAATTGGAACAGTAACTTAAGCGTTTAGCAACACCCTTCCAGGGGTCATCTGCTGGGAGGCTTCTAGGTGCGGAGTACCGGTCCAACTATGTAGTTGGCTGAATCGACGGTCTCTTACGCATGCTCAATGAATATTGTTAGTATGCCCAAGGCTTTATGGGGCCAGAAGAAATAAATATGCAAACAAAGGTAGATATTATGGGCTTCATTCAAATGTCCAAAGTCGATCACTAGGAGCAGACGTTTTAAGGATGTGGTACAATGTTCTTTATAGTCTGAGCGCCAGGGGGAGCCCCTGTAGGCGCAACCCGCCCGCCTACAAACAAGTACTCCGGAAAATGTTCGTTTAACTGAAACAAGCATTTGTTTAACTCTGTATCAAAGATAGAATTTGTTTGATTCAAACAAATATTCTCCTGAGAGTATTGTTAAAATAAGCAATTTTCACCTGAAATTTGTTTTCTGTGCAGGGAGTACATGCTTTGAAAAATCATTGCAACTGAAAATTAGTTTCACCCGTATTTTTTACAAAATGTTGAGAACAAAATATTCATAAGCAATAATAATTTTGACGAAGTTATTTGAAATAATTAAGATGTTAATAAAATTTCAGGTACTTAAATATTCAACACAAGTGCAAGTCGGCTATTCCCTTGTGAAAAAAAGTATTAGTAAGTATTGCATTCAGTACCTTTTTCACGATGAAGTATTGAATTTCCAATACTCATTCATGAAAAAGTACTTAATTTCATAAGGGTTTTAAATAAACGTTTGATGCGGACTTTGAATCTTCTTAAAAGCTTGTTAGTCTGAAGTTCAATCAAAGTGGTAAGGCATTGCGAAGACCAGAAATTCGCGCATATTAATTAGAGTACAAGATAAGGGTTTTTGGTTATAATAATATACATATGAGTTGCACGCCATTTAATATAATATAACATATAGTCTTATGATTTCAGCTACAAAAATTAGGTTTTTGTTTTGTTTAAAACTAACTCTTGAGTTTGGAATCAGAAACTTCAATTTTTCAATCATATTAAAACTAGAACTGTGCGAAAGACTCTCGACAACAGTAGGGTACTTCCAGGAACAATATGAACTTGTGCAGCTTTTCATCTCAAAGGTTATACAGTTTTTCTCTCGGCTTATTAGTAGTCAGCGATACGAAACTTTATAGCTCGACAACTGAACGATTTTAATAACTCGAGAAATAAAGGAAATGAAGTCGTTGAAAAGGAGAAGAGGAATGTTTATTTTGAGGTCACTTATAGAATTTGATCTCAATGATGCCGTACAAATTCATGAAACCCAATGACGGTCGTTACTGCCCATACATGGATCCTGAACTATGTTCTACGTATTAAACATCACATGATTTCAATCTGAACAGATAATAATTGAAACATTGCTATTTTAACAACACACTAAATCCTAAAGTGTCCAATTTTGATCAACAGGTGTATTAAAGCTTTTCATAATGGAAAAATAATTGGCATCTACGTAGGGAAATGTGAAGGTAGTTGCAATTTTTAATGTAGTAGTTATGTAGTTGTCAACTGTTTTTCCACCGTGCGACGCCTTGCGATCCACTTACCGTGGGGGTAAATACGTCAAGGCAATAAAAACTGCTAATTGGGGCTTCAGCAAAGCAAGTTTGCACACAGGGTGCTTCTCTTACAATGACATAAAAGTACATTAAATCAAATGTGTATTATGTGGTTCAATTTTGGACTGTTTGCGCCATGATGCTTCATCAATTTGGGCTCATGTTGATCAAGTCTTTAAATGAATGAAATCTGATGTACCCGAAATTAAAAGAATTCACTTTCAAAGTGACGGTCCAAGTACGCAATAAAAAAAAGACGAGTGTTTTGTATTGAACTATCACTACAAAAATCTTGGATGGCATAATATGACATGGAACTCTACAACTACTGGGCATGGCAAAATTTTTGCCAATGGTGTCGGAGAAACCATAAAAAACCATTGTGATTGCGTTGTTACACGCAGTAAAGAGATTCTTTGTACGGCTGACATGATGGATGTTTTCTGAAAATTACAAGAATAAAAAATTCACCGATTTCAAATATTTGGAACAGGTTTTAAAAGGATTGATGCACTTATTCTTGAGGATCTAACGGCTGTTCCATAAACTAGGTCGATTCATCAAATCATCTTCAGAGAATTAGGGGTTGATAAATTTTCCTTGCGGGAAGATTAACGTATTGCACATGCATCGATTTGCCTCCTTGTACAGTTTCAGTCCCAACTACTTAAGTTCTCAACAACGTTGGCAAGGCATGGGGTAGTGGAACCAGAACTCGATTACTTTTGATAATAAGCTTCATGTTTAATAATATTTTCTAAAAAAAAAAAACAGTTTTATACACAACATTTCAACGCACCAGACATTATTGCTTGTATGTCCGCTTGTTTCCACTAGTTCTTACTTAAAAGATATTTGCAACTTAATTTTTTTATTAAAATTTGTTTGTCTTAGTGCAAAATGTACTAGATAATATTTTTCAATACGTGGGATATGATTTTGATGCGTGTTTTCATTGCTGAATTCAAAGATTACCTCAAAGTTTCAATAGCTCAAACGGTTCCTGAGATATTTGCAAAAAACATTAAAAACACACGAAAAATAGAGTTTTATAGAAAAAAAAGTAACTGAAAAAATAATGGAGTTTCATAAACAAGTATCAGGCTAGTTTCTCTGTTTTTCAATGACATACAAAACTAAAAAAAAAAAAAATTATTCTAGCATTATCCGTTCTTGGCATATAGTGAAAAGTATGCACCTACGTTTTTGATCGTAGCATGTCGTATGATAACACGGCCAGCCTCTTGTGTACATGTTATCGGAATGCCTTCCAGTTATTTTAAGACAAGAAAAAAAATCGTACTACGCATTTTTGGAAAAAACGTGTCCTCTTTTCATTTTTAACGATTAAAAATCTCATTTTTCGCGCAGACGACGCTTAATATGAACAACAGTTTATAGTTCAAAATTGTTCCCCTTCCCAAAATTTATAAACTTACACCCTTGCTAGATGCTTATTATGTTTTTTTTAACAAATTTGAAAAAAATAAATAAAAAATCGATCAAAATCGACTAAAATCGCATTTAGTTTATCCAACTTCAACATTTTTTTAAAACTGTTTGTTTGTAGTTCAGTAACAATGTGAAGAACATATTATTAACATATAATAACATATATTTGAATATGTATATATAAGAACACTGTATGAGATTATTTAGTTCCTGAGCTTTAGAGTAAACGAAAATTAGGTTTTATCTCTGAAATTCAAGAAACATAATTTTTAACTATTGAAAATCTCATTTTTATCAAAAACAATGCAATATATGAATAGCTATTCATAGCTCAAAATTGTTCGAATTCCTAAAATCTAAACAATTATACCCTTACCAGATGTATATCTCGTGTATTTTAACAAATTTATCAAAAAAAAAAAAAAAAAAAAAAAAATAGAAAAAAGTCGATAAGAATCAACTGAAATAGCATTCAGTTTAATGAACTTCAACATTTTATTTTCAAAAATGTTCGTTTCTAGTTCAGTAACAATGTTGAACTAAATGCTATTTTAGTCGATTTTTATCGACTTTCTTCGATCTTTTTTTTTATTAGAATATACAAGAAGTCGAACAATTTTGAGCTTTGAATTGCTATTCATATGTGTTTGGCGTCGTTTTCGATAAAAATGAGATTTTCAATCGTTAAAAATTATGTTTCTTCAATTTCAGAGATAAAACCTAATTTTTCTTTACTCTGAAGCTCAGAAACCTTAATAATCTCATGCAAACCATGTTCTTCACATTGTTACTGAACTAGAAACGAACGTTTTTAAAAATAGAATGTTGAAGTTCGAAACTGCATGCTATGTTAGTCGATTTTTATCGATTTTTTTTTTGAAAAATTTGTTAAAATTTCTTAAAATACACAAAATAAACATATTGTAAGAGTAAAATTTTCTAGATATCAGGAAGATGAACAATTTTGAATAATGAACTGCTATTCATATTTTGCGTCGTTTTCGGGAAAAAAAAGATTTTTAATCGTTAAAAATGAAAAAAAATAGTTCTTTTTTTCAAAAACACGTGGTACAATTTTTTTCTTTCTAGGCCTGAAATAACCGAGGGGCAGCCCCAAAACACGTACAAGAAAGAAACTGGATGTGCAAGCACTTTTGAGCTGAACTTAATGGAGTCTAGCCGTGATAATCATCACTAAACTTCTGTAACGATTGCTAATATTCTTTCCTAATGTTTTTATAAGTAACTATGCCATGCGCATATTGATGTCGGTATTGATCTAGACTAAGATTGTAAGTTTCTAAGATTCTAAGCATGTTCTGATCAATTTCCGAGCGTCTTAGCCGCCGAGGGTCATCTGCCGTCGCAGACCATTCGGCCGATCGTTTCGGTGCGTCCTCTCGATGCTTTAGATAAAATAAACTTACAACTTATTAGCTGCTTAACTTATTAATTTAGAACTTTTTAAGCATGAATAATAGCCAAGAAATAATTTAGATTTTTTTCTTCTATCTCAGAAACGCTGAAATATATATACAGAGTATATAAATAAGTAGATATTGAAATAAATTCTTGCGTCCTGTGATACATATGCGGCAACTTCAAAGTATGTAATTGGAATTTTACTTGTATTGCAAAGAGGATACACGAAATTTAGCTGCTTCTTGTGCAATTGGGAAAGTCGTGTCAGAAATAAGCATTACGTCGATAAACTTTAGCCAGAAAGAAAAACACTGGAGCCGGGAAAAATGAATGTTGACCCAAAAATCCCTGGTTGAACCTGGCCACATTCATTTACCACCCCTGCATTAACTTGGCACAGTGAAAAACTTTGTGAGGGCAATGAACTAAAATGGAGAAGGATTTCTGTTTTTAAAAAGAAAATATTTTAAAGAATGAATTTTGTTTCATTTTTTTTTGTCATTGAAAAACGAAGAAAATAGCCTATTGGTTGTTTATAAACCTCGAAAGGACGCACCGAAACGATCGGCCGAATGGTCTGCGACGGCAGATGACCCTCGGCGGCTAAAACGCTCGGAAATCCATTGAGAACATGATTAGAATCTTAGAAACTTATAATCTTACTCTAGATCAATGCCGACATCAATATGCGCATGGCATAGTTACTTATAGAAACATTAGGAAAGAATATTAGCAATCGTTACAGAAGTTTAGTGATGATTATCATACGACATGCTGCGATCAAAAACATAGGAGCATACTTTTCACTATATATCAAGAACGGATAATGCTAGAATGAATTTTTTCTTAGTTTTATTCATCATTACAAAACAAAGAAATTAGCCTCTTACTTGTTTATGAATCTTCATTATTTTTTAAGATAACAATTTCTATAAAACTCTATTTTTTCGTGTATTTTTAATATTTTTTGCAAATATCTTAGGAACCGTTAGAGCTATTGAAAATTTGAGGTAATCGTTGAATTCAGCAATAAAAACACACATTAAAATCATGTCCATCATATTAAAAAAAAATATCTACTACCTTTTGGACTAAGATAAACAAATTTTTATAAAAAGATTAAGATGCAAATATATTTTGAATAAGAGCTGGTGAAAACAAACGAATTCCAGATTCGAATTCAGCACAAAATTAAACTTGGTAAATGATGTGTCACATTTCACAGATACATGATACTTTGTGTGGATCAGTGAATTAAATATCCCTAATTATGAGGGTTGGCTGATAAATAATGCTTCCAAGTCATTAACTTAACTAAGACTAGGGATATTTAAATAATTCAAATGCACAAAATGTACCTTATTTTTTTATATTATATATATATACACATATATATATACATATACATATTTATATTATTTTTATATTTTATTTTATTATTAGCAATCGTGAAAAATGTTAATAAAAATACAAAATTCCATTTTCCAGCAAAAGTATACAAGATAGGGGCTGTTCCAAAAATACGTAACGTTTTTATCTGACAATTTTAACTCCTTCCCCCACGTAATGCATTTTCTATAGTAAGTTATGTAACTTCAACATTAGCATGACGCTCGAGGTGACCCCCTCCCCCCTAAAGGCGTTACGTATTTTTTAACGGCCCCATACAAAGAAGTTGTTGAGAAGAAAAATTGTTCACCTCAAAAAGGTCTGGAAATTTACTCAAGACAATTTTTTGATAAGATCCATAGTTGTTTTAATCGTGAAAAATGTTATTAAAAATAAAAAATTTCATCAACAAAACAAAATTTTACGCAATATTTCATTCGGCCAACAAAAGAAGTTTGGGTTAATGTCTAAAATTTGTGCGTGACGACAAAAATACATCAACAAAACGGTTTTGTTGCGATTACAAAGTTTTTGTACTCAGTGTATGCAGAAAATCGAGAGCGAAGCGCGAGTATCGTGATGGAAATGTATTCCTTAAGGTCGATAGAGCCTGAAGTAAATTAATTCCCTTTTTTATTTTGGATTAATTTTAGATTTTGATTTAATTTTCGTAATTACTTGATGAAATAACGTTTTATCTACCAGAAGATGAAATTTTCATGCTGTAAGTATTTCAATTAATTTTGCAAACGTTAAATTTCTGCCAGAAAGTTTTCGATTCTTTAGTTCTCAAAACTGTTTTCTGCATAATTTTTTCTTTACAACCGAAATTTCCAAGAATTGAGTTTAGAAAACCGTTTCTCTGATGAGAAAGATTTTTTTATGAAAGAAGAATCAAAATAATTGAGGAAAAGCAATTTTATTTGCAAAGTCGCTTTTAACCAGGCGGTCGGTCTTGCCCCGATCTACTCTACTCATATTTAATCAAATTTATTTTGATACGGTGTAAAGTAAAAATAATTGGAACTTGAGGTATTGTGGGAAAAATAGGCTTAATAAAACTCTGCAATTAAACAAATTATTTTTCCAACACACAAGCGTATAATATTCCAGGGACATGATATTGTCAACTTTTTGATTTTCACCCAAATATAATTCATGTCATATAAAACTTTGCAAACTTTTTACATTGAAGATTAATTACACTAATAGTTATAAAATCATGAAAAATATCTCTATAAATATGCAAATATAAAAAACAAAAATAAGGCATACGGCTATTCTGCCGTGTTTTAGAAGAACACCGTTAACTGCAACTCGATCCCGAATCACAAAAAATATCAAAAAAGTTTTAGAAATCATGCATGTCTATGCGGGATGTTAAAAATCTGATTTATTTTCTCAAAGAACAAAAGAAGTATTGAAAATCCCGATGAAAAATTTAAAAATCAAATTTGAGAATTTAGAAAGTAAATTGTGAGACACTATAAATCCCAAAAAGCTAGATTTTTTTTACTTATCAAGATTCGTAGATCACGCGATTCTAAGAGATTTCAGAAGTGAAAAGCCCCTCGAGTTATTTTTGATTATAATCATTCGTTATTATCCGTTGATTTCACAAACAAATTATATAAACAAATTGTCAGTGCGACAATTTGTTGGAATCACATCACATCACTGAAAACATAGTTAAAGCAAAATTAAGAAAGAAAATGATTTCTTCCTGCATGTAATTGTCCATACTGGGAATTCTTTTAGATAATTTATTCATGAAATAAACATATAATATATAATAACAAATCTTTATTAATAAACATCACTGGAAACATAATTTAAGGGCAGTTAAGAGATAAAAATATTTTCTTCTGTCTTTAAAGGTCTAAATTAGGCAATAGTTAATATACTTTATTCATAAAATTAATAAATGAAAGGCGAACCTAAATGACTAAATATTCTATACGAACGATCAGTAAATAATGTTGACAACTACTTAATATATTTTTTTATGACAATTAACTTTACATGTCGATCTCCTGACACAGCAGGGCGGTGTTTATTCTAAACGAAAGACTCTACACAGCAAATTTCCACACCAAACAAATTGATAAAGAATTTTGTTTTTTTGTAGATTTTCAACTTCTTAAAAGCATTTATTTGTGTAAAGTTTTTAAAATCAAACTCATAAAAAATAGTTTAATTAGCTTTTGTAGAGTGTTACATCGTAAAAATTTATTAGCAATTTATTTAGCAATCAACTATTTTTTTACAAGTTAACTAGTTATTTTATATCTACATTGAATTGTATTCAGCTTTTTAATTTACTATTCTCATGACAAGGCGACGTGCGACATTTGCTAAATAGCTTAAGAGCTTAAGCTTTATTACGAGAAAGGCCTACTTCCAAAAAGTTTTGTGTGAAGGGTCATTTTATTGCTTAAGGTTATCCGTTCGAAAACTCATTTACGCATTTTGATCCACCTTTAGAAAGCTTAAGATCTTTACTGTTTTATTGCTGTACCAGAGGGGCCTTAGCCAACTCTTCACTCATTTCGGGAAATTCTATATTTTTGTGACGTCAGACAGAATGCCTGACTACTGCCTCCGTCCTATAATTTCCACAACGAATTAGAGAGAGTCTACTATCCACGATCTACGGCTACGCTACTACCAATGATCATTAAGGTGGGACGAAAATAAAAAATTCTGGAATTCGAAATCGCAACAACGCGAAAAAAAGCATATTGGAATCCTAAAAAAGTATGATTTATTTGGAATCGATAGACATGTAGCTTTATTACCCACACTCAAGAAAAAAATTGTTTAAAAAATTTCTTGTTTGCAGTTTTTAAATTTTCTTGAGTTTCAACTTTTTTTACATACCTGGATGTCAAAAAAGTCTTCCTTATTTTTCACGGAGTTTTATCAATCATTTTCTAAGAGATGATTTCTATTTAATTTACCCCTGTTTTCGGAAAAAATTCTTAACACCTTTGTAAACAGGAGAAGCATTTTTTCGGGTACTTGAAAACTTTTTATTGACAAAAATGCACTACAAAATAATCGACAAGGCCCAGAAGTCGAAATTGGAGATACAGCAAATTTTTGAGATTTTTATTTTTGAAATTAATGAAATTATCTTCATAACTTATGGTTGAAACATTTTCTTGAGCATTTGTGGGCTTTTTTAGCATAGAAACACACTAGAAAGAAAATTGATAAGTCTCAGTTGTCGAAATTATAATTACAGGAAATATTCAAAAATTGGTATTTGGTATTTAATAGAATTATTTTCGGTTTTTTTCTGGTACATTTCTATGCCTAAAAATTCCACTTATGCTCGGAAAAAATCTAAAACCACAAGTGAAGAAAATAATTCCAAATTTTGAAAATTTGCTGTAATCCTAATTTCGACTCCTGGGTCTTGTCGATTTTTTTTCTAGTGTATTTTTGTACTAAGAAAGTCCATACATGCTCAGAAAAATGTTTAAACCTCAAGTTATAAAGTTAATTTCATTAAATACCAAAATCAGAAATTCAAAAAAATTTCTGTATTTCTAATTTTGATTCCTTGGTCTTGGCAAATTCCATCCTATCGCATTATTGTCACTGGAAAGTTTTCAAGTGCCCCAAAAAATTCTTATATTCATATAGATGTTCAGATTTTTTTCTGAACACAGGGGTAGATTAAATAGGAATCATATCTCAGAAAATGATTGATTAAAATCCGCAAAAAATTAGAAAGACTTTTTTGTCCTTCAAGTATGTAAAAAAATGAAACTCAAAAAAATTTCAAAACTCGGCACACAAGAAATTGTTTGCATGTCTGTCGTTTCCAAATTAATTATACTTTTTTAGGATCCCAATACACTACTTTTTTGCGTTATAGCGATTTCGAATTCCAAAATTTTTCATTTTCAGATACAACCCATGTTCCCTTTCCCTGTGTAGGTCCCCATTCCCCTTTCCAAGTCCGTACATTTAGACTCGACCATGTTATAAAAGTACATAAACGTGCGGACTGGCGGACGCTTAGACTGGGCCTTATTTTTTACCTATAAAAATGTTACTTGCACTTTGCGCAGAGTTTACGGTCTTAAGATTGGGCTTTGAGTTTGAAGAAATTATTTTTATTCTATGTAGAGTTTGAAAAATGTTAATTATTAAATCAACATTTTTCGATTGGAATTCTTTTTTCCTAAGACTTTTTCTCGCGCCATCCTAAAAACAACTTCATCCTGCTAGAGAATATATAAATATAGAAAATAGATAAACCTTAAGGTAAACTTTTATGGAAGAAAATAAGTTAGATGTTTTTGAAAGATCTGCAATTTTTCTTCAAAATTTGTTGTCATGAAGAAATTTTTTAAAAAATATTGACGAAAGAAACGTAAGTTGCATACTTAAACTTAAAGGATTTAGCAACGACAAGTTTTTATATTCATCTATGCCAAAAATTTAGTAGTGCTTTTTCATTAGGATTGAAAAGGAACTCTCTTACGAAGCGGTGACCCAAAATTTTTCATTAAAAAATAAATTTTAAGTTAAAGTTTATTCCAAAACTATGTGATACCAACATTGATTTCTTAATGTCAAAGCTGTAATATTCCAGATGTTATATTTCCATGCTTAAATTATAGATCTATGCTTCAAATGGGGAAAATATAAGCAAAAGACAAGAGCATAATTAATTTCATACTGATGTAACTTCAGAAACAGACATGAGACTTCATTTCACACAAGGCGGCTCATTTCTTCTCGAATGGAATATCGAGGAGACATTAATGTCATTTCCGGTGAACAAAAGGACGAGATTTTCGTTCAGCTCAATAGCAAATTAAATAAGGGATTATCGTCACAGAACAACGGAGCTCTTATTTAATTAAAATTAATTTATTTCGAGATTTGTTATACAATTATACACTTGGATGATTACAACAATACTTTTTTTTCTAAGGGTTTCCAAGATCTTTGATCAAATCTAATAGAAAGTAGAAGAACAAGAATGTTTTTGTCCTGGTTTATAACTTTTGTTTGACGTTTATCTCGATACCAATGCAAACTTGTGTAAGAACATCAGAAGCATGTTATTTTTACCTCACTGGCCGTTGAGCTTGAATATAATATTGAAGAAAGTAGAATACTACAGTGATTTTGAGATACATGTAATAAATTTATTGATTCGACTTGTTACATTAATTGTACGAAGTATTTCTTCAAAGTCTTCAAAATGAAAAGAAAAACATAAATTTGTACTTCATTGGCCGCCAGCCTTTTACAGGAACGAAAGAAAAGAGATATTTTCTACAACTCCCTCATTTGCAATAATAATTGAAGATGATGCTTATGAACAAAAAAAAATGAATTGACTTAACCGTGGCATAAAATTTTTTCAGTTTTGTTCCCTTTAGGTAATTTAACATATAAGGGTGGATTTGAAGAGACTTAAGTTTGAAATTCATTTAAAAACAAGAAGTCATCCCGTTTCAGCTTCATTTAGGTCCACTCAAGAACTCAGTATTTTCTTTATCCCATTATTGAAAAGGGACATAATAACTTCTCCTCAGAATGGCTTATTTTTCCTAAATCCTACGAACGATATAGCTTGAATTAACTGTAGCGCTGGAGGGTTTCGTCGTATAAGAATGCGAATCTTTTTCCGAATAAATCGCGTTTCACTCAATTCAAGAGATTTAGAGGAAGCGCGATTATTCCAGTACACAAAGAATTCTCGCGGTCACTTCCGGTTTGTAAAATCCTATCTAACAAAGAAATAAGAAACGTAGTCTGACTGCCGAATGCTCGAGCTCTAAAAGCCTTCTGAAGTCGGAATTTCTGAAGCGGGTGTTGAAAAAAAGAGATTTCATAGAATTGCAATTGCAGATATGGAAAATAAAGTTTGAAAATGTTTGGAAGGCGTTCAATTATATTTTATATTTTTATTTCAAAATTCTTCAATGTTTAATGCTTTAAATTTAAAATTGTTTTCTTTAGCTCGCTTCAATTTCAAATTATTTGCTTGAAAGTTTAAAATTAGAAATTAATTGTAGGAACGGTTCTGAAATAATTTGTGGAATCGGTATATAGAAATTTGAAGATATGCCAAAAAAAAGAAATGAAATGTGATGTGATCATTGTAAGGAATATAAATCAGAAAATAAATAATGTATATCTATTATTATTAAATTTGTTACTTAAAATTTTATATACAATGTCTTCCATCAATTAGTCCGAGATGAAATGACTTAGAAGCAAGAATGTCATCCGCTTTTATCCATGATTATCCCGCTTCTTTTCAACGAGGCATTAAGTTTTTCTCCAAGCTCCGTCTTGCTTGTATAATACATAGCCACCGCTCTCATCGCTTCTTAATCTATTCTTCATCCGACTCATGAATTTCAGAGTTTTCTTTTGAGACTTCTGCAGAATCATTCACGTGAAAAAATTGACTACTTTTCATCTTTCGAAAAAGTTGAATTTCGAAAATATATTTTTAATATTCAATGAAAGTTTAAGTAACGAGCAAATATGGGCATATGTGTGAACTTTGGAATCTTTCATTTTTCAATTAAAAATAAACGATACAATTATAGTAGGCACAACACTGGGAATTTCACTACATATATATTAGCCAGAGGTACTAATTAATGATTTTCTGTAATTGGACAGACAAATACTATTGTTTTCTGTATCCCAGCGGAGCTACACCGAAAAAACAAAGGGTAAAAAGTGATTCAGGTAAAATGCTGTGGGTAATCTCGGTATGTGAAAAAATGAAGATCGGTAAGGGTAAAATGAAAAATTAGCGATATTTAATTTTACCCTTTCCGATCTTCATTTTTTTCCATGCCAAGACTATCTCAATATTTTCACCTGAATCACTTTTTACCCTTCGTTTTTACAATGTAAAGTGGAATTTTTTGACAACTAAGAATAAATAAATATTTTAAAAATATTTATATAAGACCAGTAGGAAAAAATAAACTGACATCAAGTATAAAAAGTACTGTCTTCAAATAGATATTCATGATTAAAAATAAGAATGTGAAAGAAAACGATTTATCGGATTTCATTTTTATTTTAAAACATTTGAAGGCCGGTTGACGGAAATTTTAAAATGCAAAAATTAAAATAAGACTGTGAAAGGAAATGAAGTATTGTGTAATTAATTACGAGAAATTTAGTGAGTGTTAAGATACATTATGGGCGTCCGCAAGAAAAGAGCCCTTATGACCGGTATGGAGTTGCGCATAGGGTCATATGGCCGGATAAATTGCCGGCATTCTCAATCCAAGGTAAGCCCTTCAGGCTAAAAAACGAGTCGCCGGGCATTTTTAAAGTTGGAACTTCGAAAAAGTGCTTTTTGATAAAAATGCATCTAAAGTTAGCGAGTCTCATGAGCGCACGTGTTATACTTTCTCTTCGAACATGAAATATAAGGGAGGCCAGGGCGAGATGAGCATAGTTATTACATTTAGTGAAATATTTGCAATCTATAGCTGTTTTTTAAATTGTAAGTGGTTCTTTACATTCTGTGAACCTTCATTTACCAATTTTATGAAAGATGAAGTGTTCCAAAAATATTAGTTACGATAAAAATATGAAAATTATAAATTGTACGAGATGGGAGCACGCGAGAAGAGACACGTATTGGGGCGAGATGAGAAACGCTATCTATTTATTACTTTTTGTTAATAGAAAATTATTTATCGTGTTTTTTGTACACATAAAAGATTGTTTGTAGTCTTCTGCAAATAGAAATCAGTATCACGAAGGAACATCGTTGAAATTCCCGTACATATATATATATATATATATATATAGTTTAGAAAAATTGGTTAAACAACCATCGCAGGATCCCCCTTGGAGCGACTGCCATCCAGGAAAATGACATTGGCTCCCAGCAGAATAGCGTTGAATCACGAGGGACGTCTAGAAAGTAAGAGTATTCGATTTTTCTAATTTTTAACAACATGTATTTTCAAAAAAATTACAGGCTTTTGTTTGTATACATGTAAACTATTTTTCCACGTAGTCGCCCTCCCGTTCTATGCGAATAGTCAGCCGTGACACAAGTTTTTTGATGCCCTCCTCGAAGAAGTCTCCCTCCACCTCCTTTCCCCACTTCAGGACCCCACCGAATGAATCCAAAAGTACCTTGATGGCTAAGGCTGTGCGGATGAGCGTTGTCATGCAATAAGCACACTCCATTCGTGAATATTCCCATCCGCTTGTTTTAAATCGCCCTCTTGAGATTTTTTAGGGTCCCACAGTATCCCTCTGCGTTGATGGTCTCCCACTGAGGCAGAAATTCGATCAAAATGATCCCTTTTCGGTCCCAAAAGACAGAAGCCATGGTTTTTTTGCTCGAAATTGAAGTTTTGAATTTTTTGGCGGAAGGGGGACTGGTGTAACGCCACTTTGACTACTGTCTTTTTGTCTCTGGAGTGTAATGAGCCACCCAGCAGGTTCGTTCGATTCATAAGTCCTGCACCATAAACAGCTCGGATTCGTTAGGAAATTTCAGTAGGTGTTTTTCTTTCTGCGTAAAGGAACTGGATGACATTGCGCACTGAGCACTTGGCGGGATTTCTTATTAACATGTTTCACGCAAGCTGACATCACGGGGTTAGTTTTCGTACTACCGAGGTCCCCCTGTGCTCGTTGTGCTCAGGAGAACCCCCTCCACCACTCAATGTTGCCAAACTTGGTGAAAAAAAATC
>JAUMHM010056469.1:0-14744 GCA_032362435.1 Melikaiella ostensackeni
GAAGTTTTAATATTCTTGGGCCTTGTGTTTTTATTGAGTTTAACATTTTGGGTTTTAATATGACAAATTTTCGTCTTACAAAATCTTTTTAGAGGGAAAAAAGACTGTATTTGTCAAAAAAAATTCAGCGAAAGTTTTGGTTTTCCGAAATTTGATTATTTTTAGCTTTTGTATGTTTTTTGAGTTTGACACTTTGTGCTTAAATATGACAACTGTTGCTTTTGAGGAATGATCTTAGAAGGGAAAAAGACTACATTTGTCGAGAACAATTCAGCAAAAGTTTTGGTTTTCTGAAATTTGATTATTTTCGCCTTTTGTATGTTTTTTGAGTTTGACATTCTGGTCTTTAATGCGATAACTGTTGGTCTCACAACATTTTGTTAAAGGGGAAAAGGACTGCATTTTTCGAGCGAAATTCATAAAAAGTTGGGGTTTTTCGAAATTTGGTTATTTTTAGCTTTTGTGTGTTTTTTGAGTTTGACATTCTGGGTTTTTTTTATGACAACTGTTGGTCTCGCAAATTTTTGTTGAAGGGGAAAAAGACTGCATTTGTTGAGCAAAATTCAGAAAAAGTTGTTTTTTTTGTTCGCACAAAAAAGATCAACAAATTTGTTATCAATCATTTTTTGATAGGTCGCATAGTTTTTGTTTTAATCTTGAAAAATAACATTAAAAATCAAAAATGAATTTTTTGGGGAAAACGACACATGATACAATAACATTTTATTTAACAAAAAATTTTGCCTACGGTCATGACTTTTACTTAAAAAATTGTAAGTCCAAACCAAAAACACACTACCTGGCACTCCACTTGTGAGATATATAGAGAGTAAGTGTAACTTAATTGTTTAAACAAAAATTTCTTAACAAATTGATTACTTATGAAAAAAAGATTCTGTGAAATATTTTGCATAAGGTTTAAACCAAGACAAGACTTTTTTTTTGCTTTCACTTTTTTTGTACAATTAATCGTTTTCAAACTATAGCGTTAAAAATAATAAAATTTGCACTATCATTGACATATTTTCAGGTACTCTCACAAATTCACATTTGTCCCGAACCCACGTATAGAAATCGAATTTTTAACATAATATACATATACAAAATGTACGTCATAAAGAACACAGTTATTTATTTACAAGTGCCAAAACTATCCTCAATCACAGACTGAAGTGAAAAAAGATATTGAATAAGTAGTGCAAAATTCAATGTTTTATTTATGTTTAAATGAGAATTAATAAATTAAATATTTCTTAATGTCTTTGGGATCATTTTAAAGGTAAATACCTGTAAAATTGCTCCTATCATTGTTGTTATTGCACCAAGTATTATTGTGAAAATTTTGCTTGAATGGTGTAACCTATATTTTAAAGTTGAAACAAGAATGTTGGAAAAATTGAAATTTTTTTGTTCAGCTGAAAGAAATATTTTTGTAAAATATATGAAGTATGTAATCATGAGGTTTCTATCCAATTTAAAACAAAATACATATTTATTTTAATTTTATTTCCCTAAAGATGAGATGTCTTCAAATTTTTCCAACTTTTTTGTATCAACTTTGTAAAATTTTAATTATTAGATTTTACTTTAATTTAAAGAAAATCTTGGATTTCACACTATTTCTGCAATAGCTTTTTAAATAATTTAATAATAATAATTTAAATAATTTATAATAATTTATTTAAAGCCTTTATCATGGCTTCTTTCACAGAAAATTCTAATAGCTTTCAACCTATTTAAGAGAAAATAGATTAAATCTCATATAATTAACATTAAAAGAACTTAAGCAGTCATCGAAAAACTTTGATGGTATTATATACGATACGTGAAACAATCAGATTTTCCTCTATCTCATTCTTGATTATACAGTAAAAAGAAAATAAGGTAGAAAAAAGTAGATTTAGTGAAAGAAGACAAAAATTTCCGATCTTAAATAAAACTCTCGGGATTTTTTCGACTTCGCGGTCCCCTAGATTCTGGCTAGACACTCTGCAGGTGCATCAGTGGCGACTCCATTACATCCCAGTTTCAAAGTCTTTAATACATAATTAATTTAAAAAGATATACATTTCTAGACCTTATAATTTTAATTAATTTATCTATACAGTTAATTGTAATTTATATAATTAATTATTTGAAGTTGACTCTCTGACATTATTACACTACAAATTTTACTTGATGAAAAAGCAGGTACATATTCGTTATTCAACGAAAAACATTTCACTTTAGACAATTAATCATTTCTTCTAATTAAATTAAATGAATTAAAGTTGAATAACTTTCAAAAATTCTTTACTAGTTTTTACCTTCGGCGAAATTACCCACTCCGATTTTGAATACATGGGATCGGCAATCTCCCACCTCATCCCTGGGTGGGTTGAAAAATCAGCGCCACCGTGGCCGCGGTCAACTCTTATGACACTTTTATCGCATAGACTGGTTACCGATAATGACGGAGATCGAACACTATTCGTGCGGAATTGGTATTGTAAATAGTGACGGTAAGGTAGAAATCGGAGGAATACATATTCAGTTTTGTATCGCATCAATTCCCACTTTTCTCATAAATTCTCGGAGTACTTCTCGTTCGGTAATATTCTCATTCTCGTTAATGTTCACGAAGTACATAATATAACCCACTAAGAACTCTAGAGAAAGCATAATTATTAGTGATAATTAGTCAAATGAGTTTTCGAGCTGTTGAGCATCTTGATACCAACCATTTCTAAGGATAATAATAAAAAGGGTTAGATAAAATGTGATTACTGGTTCTACATCATACCTAAGATTTTGTAGTTCCTCCAGGGTTCTAACAGATGTCAGACCCTGCAGGCTTTAGAAAACTACAATCCCTGAATTTAAGAAGTGCGCGCTCAGTATGATGGCGCCACTACTGCCAGTAAGAGGGATGTCGAATTTTTGCTTGTAGCGAACCGCGGGTTCGGACCTTCGCTGTCTGAGAATTGTTGAGTTTACCTGCAAAAAAGTGTGTGGATTTGCACCGAAGTGGAAAATTTTATTGACACAGATGTCAAGGTGAGTTCACGGAATTAAACATTTCTCAGGGTAGTTTATTGTCTTATCAGATTAATCAAACTTCGTGAAGCAACGATTTCTAAAGTGCGAATTTCGCGATCGCCATCTTTGTTACTGATTCATAAGTAGGTATAGGTCGTATCAACTTGTTTTTGCTAATCCTATTGCCACGTACCGTAGTGAAATAATTTTTCCTTCCAAGAATTGCAATTTATGTCCGCGACTACTTGTTGGCAGAGCGGTAGTGCACGGTACTGATTCGTGTAAGAATTAGCCGCGCGCACGCTCCCGAAATTTGCACCCAGCTGATTGCAGGGACGTCATAATAGTGGAGCAAAGGCGGGAATGTCAAGCGTATCTCGTAACATTACATATTTAAATGAATCTGCTTTTCGTATATCCTAAAAATATTGCTTTCAGGGGTAAATGTAGTCAAGATATATGCATATTTAAAAAATTCTCGAGGAAATCCTTGTGCCATGTTTAGACAGGATTTACTCGTGGAAATGTTAGAGGTTTTTCAAATTTCTCCTATTAATCGTATCCGAAAATAATACGACGGATCTTTTCAATTGCAGGCCTTGAAAGAATACGTAGATATTTTTTAGGTAAGTATACATTTTTTCTTTATTCTCAATAGATTCCGAGAAATATGTCAGAAAGAATTGAAAACATTTTTTTATTCATGAAAATAGCAAAGAAACGAACTTCTTTTATTTCTTTTTCTTTCCTTGTTACTTCATGACTTACTAACTTTTGTCGGGGTAGAAAAAAAATTTCCATTGTTCTGAAAAAGTTCTTGCGTATGTTAATTGAAATTAGTTATTTATTTAAATACATTGAACGTTTATTTCACATTGAAAGACGAATGTGATTATCACCAATTTTTCTTAACAAGTTCGAAGTTTGCTTTGGTATTTTTAGTTATTATAACATAATATAACCTCTAGTTATTTCACATCATTACCTGTTCAAATAATAGTGACTTATCGTCTGCTATGGCGAATACTGGGCATGTAAAGTGCATTGCTGTCCTTATGAAAATCTACATTAATGAATTTTTTCAAATAAAATATGACAGGATATTGGTTGTTGAATTCATTTTCAGAACGAGGGAAAATATTTTTTTGGTTACGTGCTATTTTAAAGATTTGACGAAATAAGTTATACTAAAAAATCGACGGAAAAGATGTTCGGCACAGGTAATGTAGATCTTCAAAAAGTATAACAAATGTAAAATGAAGATAGTGTAATGCTGTCTTAGGAATAAAAAGTTAGTTAAGAATGTGAAATGAATACTACTGAAGTTTACAGCGAGATTTGAAGCTACGGTATGTGGAAAAAAATAGATTATTAACGCTGTGACCTTTATTATTAGAAGAACAGTAATTAAACCAGATTTTTAGTATTTATTTATTTCTTGAAGTTCTACGTAACCTCTACTAAGCAGTTTTTCGGTCGATTTTTTAGTATAATTCATTTCTTCCTAAGTTTGAAATAACACGTAACTAGAAAAAGGATGTTTCTTTCCGAGAATAAATTTAACAAACGATAATTCATCATATTTTATTTTTAAATTTCATCATTGATGATTCTCAAAAAGACAGCAATGCATTTTGCATGCTCAGTATTCGCGATAACAGGCGATAAGTCATTTAGGACTCAGTGAGTATCGAAACGTAAAAATCCGTTAAAAAC
Source organism: Melikaiella ostensackeni (assembly GCA_032362435.1). Taxonomy (NCBI): domain Eukaryota; kingdom Metazoa; phylum Arthropoda; class Insecta; order Hymenoptera; family Cynipidae; genus Melikaiella; species Melikaiella ostensackeni. The sequence continues at coordinate 4,735 of JAUMHM010056469.1, forward strand.
TAGAGATCGAAAATTTGAAGAATCAACACAGTGTTGTTCGCTAGTTTAATCAGTACGATCAGAGAAACGCGTTCCAGCAAGAAAATTGTGCCTAATAACTTAAATTTTGTTTCAAAAATTTATATGCACATTTGATTAACCCCTATTTAAAATGACATAGAATACCTGTAGTTGAATTTTCTCTTCTTATGGAATGAAGGAAGATTATTATATTTTTCTTAAATTTTCGTGTGATGACTTTTTTTTTTGTTTTTAGTCTTCATTATGAAATACGAAAATCTGTCAACAGTTCAAGGTTATTTGAAGAGGTTGATAAACCTCATTTTTGCTAATAAAAACTATCTTATCTGCATGTTAAACCCTTTTTATAGACAGTATCTCACATTTTTTAATAGAAAAAGCATTCTTCCAATTTTTCTCTAGAACTAAATTTTATAAATTACATTATGAAGGAGACAAAACAGCTTTTCCTTTACATTTTTCTTGTAAATTGTCGCAATGAAAAGAGTTCAAGAAAAAAAATAAACAACAAAAAATAAACTTTCTTCTCTAATAATGTACTCGTTAAATTTTAATTTTAGAAAAAAATTGAACAATGCATTTTCTTCACGAAAAGGGGAAATACTGTCCACAAAATGGGTTTAATATAAAAAAACATAAGATTACAGGAAATCTCGGCTACAAAGGAACAGATTTTTTTCCCTAATGATTTCTCTAATTTCTAAAGTTTATTTGTTTCAGAGAAAAGTTTTAAAAATGCCTTGAAATTTTAAATATTTTAAGTAATCTTGATGCTCTAAATCTTCAATTCTTGAATATTTTTAAATTTTGACCTATCAGATTTTTTCATGAAAAAAAAGAATTACCTCATTTTCTTTTCCTCCTTTGAGTTTCACACATCACAACTTTAAATGTCTTGCGGAAGTTCAACACAATTGTAAAGGAAAACAACAAAAGTTGGGTAGTCTAGCATTCCTACCTGTGTTTGAAATGAGAACTGAGGATTTTTAACTGAAAATAATTTTTTTTCTCGTAATTATTCAAATAAAAAATGAAAAATTACTTTCCTCTTGTTTTTATTTAAGACTTGGCCTTATTTTTGATGTAAGAAAAAATGAATCAAATAAAAATTCCACTGTTTGCTACTTTTTTGAAAGTCTGGGCTACATTTTGCTTTTTTTAAGGTACAGAGGCTATTTTTACCTCGATTTACACTACTTTCTTGGAAGTCATAAAATAGTGCGAGGCCTGCAGAAGCTTCAGCTCAGCCAGATCCAAAACGCCATGACGTTTCTTTTAACCATTCGTCAAAAATTTTAGTTAGGTTTGTACAGTGTCACTCTTAACCTCTACACAAAGGAACGTCTTCTACCTATACGTATACATTAAGGCGTATCGAAAAAAAGTTCTTTGCTCGAAGTTCTAATAGCGATGAAAACTTTTTTTTTGGGAGGCAAAAACACTTCCCTAAAGTTTCATAAAAAAAATTCTTCTGTCTCTGCATCGTAGATACAGCTGAAAATCACAGAAACGACACAGTTCTTATAATTTGAAAACAAAAATTTTTTTTTCAGATTTAAATTATGAAGAAAATAGTTCAAAGCAATTGGATTTATACCTGTACCACGATAAGATCATAAAAATATTTTTTACCCTCCCTAAGCGACTTTGAAACTTCAAAAAATCGAAAATAATCGACTTTTTCGCTATTTTTATAGAGTTACGGTAGCCAAGTGTTATAAAAATTGTTTATGGCAACAACAATTATTAATTTTTCATTAAGTTCTGCACCTTACTATGAAACTTCTCTTAATTCATTGAACTTTTCTGAAGACTCCGCTATCGCAGCTAGCTGGAAAATTAATTACTCAGGAGTTACTGAACATGAAAAATACAGTAAACAATGTTCTAAGAAAAATGTTTTAAAATTATAACTGTCGAATCTACAAAGGGTTTTATAATCGTTTAGTGCAAAAGGTTATTAAAAAATAACTTTACTGAACTTTTTTTGCCTACTTCTATCCTCTGATGATGTTCGGATATTTTTGATCTAAAATAAAAAAAATCGTAGGAGCGCTTTTTTCAAAAATCAGTTTTTATTTTTATTTTTTTCATTTTTGGATTTTAAATATGATAGGCCTTTTTGTATAAAAAGTGAGAAAAAAATAAATATGAAAGTAAGGTCCAAAACAAGAACTATATAATCTACAATCTACAGAGGTTTTTGTATATTTGAAAAAGCCCTTTTTTCAGAAAAAGTTGTTGAAACATTATTTATTTGACTCACCGGTTTATCATTGGTTGTAATTGAATGACGCTCGCATAATTAATTTTCGGTGATATTATAGGGGCGCGAGCTAGTAGTATCAAAAATTTGTCTTTTTCTTTCCAGGTAAATAAACAAGGTTCGTTGTAACTTGAATCTAAACCAATTCTCAAAGCTACTTCTGTAAATCGTTCATTCCACCTTTTTGGAACGCAGCCCATATAAAGCTCGTCCTAATTTGCATACTTTCGTTCGTTTCATTTTATCTCAGTACTGCGTTCCTTCTGGAATTTCCATATAAATCTCTTCGTTTATCATCCCATTAAGGAAAGCAGTTTTGACGTCAAGTTGGCACACATATAGATTGTGTTTATTAATTATTGCAATAACTGGTCGTCCTAAGGGCAGGCGTGAAACCGGTGCATAGGTTTCTTTCAAGTCATATATATTTCCATCTTTGAAACCTCTTATTATAAGCCTCGCCTTATATTTTATATTGTCGTCCTTTTCCATTTTTCGTTTGAAAACCCACTTAGAGTCTATAATATTTAGTTTGCTCCCGTCTGACATTATCGTTGGTCTGTCAACTATCTTCCATATTTCATTTTTATTGAAAGAGTTCAACTCGTCGTTTATAGCTTTTTGCCATATACTTACCTCCTCTGTTTGCATGGCTTCCTTATATGAAGCTGGATCTTTATTGATTCTAGCTAAGAGAGCGTGATACACTTCATCTTCAATTTTGTCTGCTTCTTCGTCATTTTTTTCAGACAATACATCACCAGTACCTTTTTCTGAAGTGTGGAACATTTCAGGAAGACTTTGATATAAGCTATGCAGCCAAATCTTTTCAATTGGGTTACATCAAAGCTATGTTAAGGTGCCAACTTCTGGAGTGTTGCAATCATTTCGTTTGCCTTATGTGGTGTTCTATTATAAGCATAAACTGCTGCTCCTAGAGCGTAATCCCACATATTTTCTGGAAGTTTTGAATCGTACATGTACGCTCTCACCTTCTTTTGTATTGTTTGATTGAATCGTTCAGACACTTCATTATGTTCTGGAGTATCTGGACAAGCAAACTGCTGTTAAGCTCCTAAACGATTCAGAACTTCCACAGTATAGCTTCCAGTATATTCTGTTCCCTGATCTGATCGTAAGTAGCAAACCTTCGCATCATAGCCTAATACATTTCTCGCGCTTTCGGCAAATGCTTCAAAACACTCGTCTGTTTCACTTTTTGCTCTCATCGGATAAGCCATTGCTAACCTTGAATAATCGCCTATAAAAACAGAAATGTATTGCGATATCCTTGAGGATACGTGGATGGATTTATAATACCCATCGTATCTGAGTGCATAATCTACAAGGGATCTGATGCTCGTTTTTTCGTCGTATTAAATGATAGCTTATTTATTTTAGATATCATGCAAACTTCTCAGTCTAAAATCGATTCATCAAATACAGCTTTTTGTAATTGTTTATTCTCTGGAAATTGTTTTTGTATGGCCCTTAGGTATGTAATAGATGCATGGCCCATTCTTACTTGCCAAAGCATTGCATTGTTATTTCTGACAAATTTATTATATTTATCATTAAATGGGTTTTCGCTTTCTGATAATTCTAAGGTAGGTAATTCGTCTATATCGTTAAACTGTCTATCCCAAATAGTTGTATCGCAATTCGCATCTTCATAAGCAGTCTTCTTTTCTACAGTGGGAGCTTCTAACAAATTGTTATCTGTATTTTCGTTTTTATCTTGTTTGACCTTACTACAATTGCTCTCTGAATTTGAACTTCCAATGTCATTTTCTAAATCGTTCATCTCCTTTCCTTGACTTATTTCTTCATTATTATCTACCGTTTCGTTTTTATTTTGAGAACTTCGTGCTATCACACTTCGAGTTAAATATCTCGGGTTTTCACTAGTGTCGTTAGAAGTTAGGTAAGCAATAATTCATTTGTTATTACATTCGTTCCACTCGTTATTTTTTGATTACTCTTATTTCAAACTCTATAATCCAATATGGTTGCTTATATATACCCGAGATGAATGACTCATTAGAGACTGGGTCGAAAATATCTATCTTTTCGTTATCCAAATATATACTAAGACCCATATCGGCAAACTTTGTAAAAGAAAGTAAATTTTTGGATAGCGTTTCAGCACAAATAACATTGTCTACCTCTACTGTTCTACCGTCATTTGTAATTATTACTATACTTTCCGCTCCCTCCGTTCTCAAATCAGCTGATGAATCTTTATTTGCACATTTAATAACACCGTAATTTGCCTCTTCAAAAGTTTTAAAGATTAGTCTAGAATTAGTTAAGTGTTCTGTCGCTCCCGAGTCGGCTAGAAATTTGGCAAAGAATTTATTTTTGTTCGCATCGAAATCGTTATCTACTTTCATTGTCGTAAAGTTACTGCCGATTTCTTTTTCTTCTGACAATGAAGTACTATCATCGTAATATGCATTAAAAAAATTCTTACCTTTATCTTTCTTTGAATCTTCCGTGTTATTTTGATTTTTCTTATCTTTCGGTTGTGCTAATCTTTGTGGGCATTCGGCTGCCTTATGAGTTACAAACTCATTGCACTTGTAGCACTTCTTTAATTCAGTTCCTTTCATGGTACAATCTCGACTGATATTTCCGTAATCGTCACAATTGAAGCATCGTTCCTTTGGATCTCGTCGTTGAGCATTTAAAGCAGTGTTAATTGCACTCGTCGTTGTTGTCATCTTGTTAGCTTCGGTTTGTATGATATAAGTTTTGAGTTGTTCGTACGTCAAACCTTTTCCAGTCGTCTTTCTGGTCATAAATTCCATAGATTGCACTTGAGGAACTGCAGTCATAATTGCATTATAAAACGCATCACGTTTTTCCTCATCGGTCAGAGGATTTGTGTCAGGTAAGTTTTCGTAGTTTCTTATTAATTCTTCAAACATATCCCAAAATTCAGAGGCTTTTTCTTTATTTGAAGTATATTGAATATTATATAATTGTTTTCTTATAGTTACAGATGTTAAATTAGTTTCAAACCGTTTTAACTCCTTTATTTCATTCAACAATTCCACTGGATCTTTTAAGCTAACAACTTTAGAGTGATAATTTTGATCCAAATGTTTGATTAAAATGTCTCTCACTTTAGATTTATGCTTCTCTTTCATCGCGTCTTCTAATTTACTGCTCGACTTTACATTTGAATCTGTTACATACAACAAATAATTTGCTCTAAGTTCAGATGCGAAATAATCCATAAAATGTTCAAATTTCATTTGTGTTGTTAGTTTATAATCCCGTTTCGTACCAGAATCTTTATTGATAAATTCATCTTTAATTGTTTCTTCAACTTCATCTTTAATTGCTTCTTTAACTTCGCTTGCAACTAAATTCGTTTGTTTATGATTTTCGTTATTCAAATTACATAACCCAAGCCTCTTAAATTTGTCTTTAACTATAGACTTAAATTCATCTCTACAATCAAAATTTTCTGACCGAGATGCTCCCATGGAATTAAGAAATTCACTGGGTTTTTGATTTTCATTTTCCATCGTTAACTCATCTTCTTTGTAGGGGCTCAAGATCTCCTATATTTGATTGGCATGATTTTTGTAATCATTGCCTGCTGTTCCATGTTACTGCGGAACCTTCTCATCTCTTGTTCTAAGTTTTTGTTCATCTGAGTGATATTCTGAATAGCTGTATTTACCAATCTATTCGTATTTTTGCAAACCGTAAATACATGAATCATCGTTTTTGTGGCTGCTTCCACCATCTTAGTAAGTTTTAAGCTAAGACTAACTACGTCAATGCCTTCACATCTTTCCATACCTGTAGATTTGGACACCTTTTCTACAGACTCGTTTAGTTTCTTATCTGTCATTCCTTTTTTCGTTAAATTATCTTCCGTCGTCTTATCGTTCTTACGTTTATGTGGGCAGATTTATTAGGATTGTTAATCGGGACATGACTTATTTTAAAATGCGACACAACTCTCTGCGTTTGTGACGCATGATCAGCAGACCCCTTTACTGAGTCAAATATAAGCTGGCAGCTTTCTATACTTTTAATCTGAGGAAGTGTTTTTGTTTTATCTGATCCAAATAGATCAATTTGAACGGCTTTACCGTTATCCGAATTTTTCAAGTCGTTCTCATCGTTCTTTTCTGGCTCTTGATCGTTTAACAAAAGGTCCTCATCCAATGTCTCCTCCAGTCCATCGTCCTGTTGGGTTTCAGACTCAGGCATGACCACATTACCACCATCTCGTTCAGTTCGTTCGATTGCTTTCGTAACAACTCGATACTCTTCGCGTTTATTGTCATCTTACCTGTAAATATTTTTTTAAATAAATTTTTCGTTCTAGTGGTTTCATATCATCCTTATGAGTCATGCATCCTGCTTGATAGACTGAACACAAGCCATATCAAACTAGAGCGAGTGAAAACGTCCACATCTGAACACAAGATTGCTGTCGCATTCACTCTCACAAAATGTAATGACGGAGCGCACAGCGATAATCATTACAAGTGTGAACCAACAAGAAAATTCGGTGTCTATTATCTTTTAGTTTTGTAAATTTGGAAATTTAATTTTTAATTGCAATTTTTCATATTTCGTTTAAATTATTCGTCAATTAAAATTCACTTAATTTTCGTTCGTTCATAATTTTAAGTTAACTTTGTTAAGATGCATCTTTTTATATATAATACTATCAGTTTTTCAAAATGAGAGAAAATTCTATATTTAGTATAGTATCGATGAAGTACAGTTCAATTCAGTTCCATGAAACATAACCAAGCCTGCATGCGTGTTTCTCTCTCTCTCTCTCTTTCTTTCTAATACGTAACCCTGCCTGGTAACAGGCACTCTCTCTTTTTATCTCTAATGCGCAGCAACTTGTTGAGCGTCCAACTCGCTCTTCGCATGTTATTTTAGAAACAACTTAAGTATTTCATTTTACATAGATATTCGAATTGGCCAATTCTGAGAGAAAACCGATTTAAATATACATATCTAAAACCCATCATTTCCTTTCGTAAACCTTCTTACTTCCTTTTTTCTGTCGTTTTCTTACTTACGCCTCTCTGTTTCACGAGAATACTCACCACGTGCAATATCCGTCGTTACTTCTCCTTCCGACATCTTTTTCTTTTCTTTTCCACAAGTCTGCGCTTTGTTTTATCATATGTTAGGTACTGTACAACTTCACTTTTTCTTCTCGTTGATAGAAGTACTTTTATCACAAGTTTATGAAGTTTATCACCACACAGTTATTCAAAATGATAGACACGTGCAACACAAAGAAATCGTTCTTTTCTTTTTCACCTTGCACATTGGAAGCGTGCTGGGCCCATAACCTTTCGGTGATATTGTAGGGGTGCGAGCTGGTGAAAAAGAACACTCACATTTTAATTTATATTTCGTATTTATTAAACACAATTTGTTAGAAACAAAATACTGGGCAACAACCGAAACGCTCTGTACGGCGTTGAAAAAGCAAGTGCGATAGCGACGCCGCCAGCTGCGGAGAGGCAGAGAACTAAGAGAGTAGGAGAACTCATATGTGTATGTGTGCGGGCGCACATAGAATCTAACATTAATTTTTTTTTTAATTTACAAAATAGAAGTTTAAAATGTTGAAAAATTTTGTGTCGGTATTTTTTTTTGTTATGAAATATATTTGTATGGCATCATAAAGAAATATTCAATAAATATCATCTACTCGATCATCTAACATCAAGAACCTTTCGGTTAAAGTTGGTTGAGGCTTACCGTGCCAATTCTCATTTTATTTTAATATTAAGAATAATATACGTAGAGGAGAACCGGAATGGCTATGTCGCGCGCGGAGCTGGCGCTTGTTTGCTTGAGTAAGAATTAAGTGAAATACATGTTGACATCATTTTCTTAAACTCCTTCGGGTGATGGTCAAAGGCGATTTTGTGGATCTTTCTAAAATGAAGAATTTTGTTTGTAGACTCTTTATCATGTCTCGCGTGATTTAGCTGTAAAGTTGCAGTTTTAATTTGCAATTTTTTATTTCTCATGTCTCAAGCTATGAATAATGATGTTAGAAGGCTGGCTAACTAATTTGACCTGTGTTTTTGGACCATAAAAAATTATACCAAACGAAATTCTGATTAGAAAATTCTTTCAAAAGTGATCGCGTCATGTGTCCTAAATGTGCCTGAAATTATTGTGTGAAAAAAATTTGTTAATTAATTTTTCAGAATATTTTATAGCATGTTAATGCCAGCTTAACGTTAAGCCAGCACAAACAGCATTTAAGACAAAACGAGGAGGCCAAAATTGTGACAGGTCAAATCTTTATGTGACAATAGTGTTGTGCTTTAACAAGAAAAAAAAGAAAAAAAGGTCATGTTTTGTTGGCCTAATAATAAGAAATGCTATTATTAGAAATAAGTTTTAATTGCACTTACTGAGTGATCTCTGTACGCTTAAAGTCGTAGAAAAAAATAGAAGTTATGTAATCGAACGCCAATGACCGTGCCAGATTACGTTGGAAATTCTTGTACAAAGTTTATCTCTAGACACTGGTTGTGATGACCCAGGCCTCAAGAATAACATGGTCTTTCCGCAACGAACGCTTTTTCATTTTAATATTAGAAAAATTATCTATTACATATAGTTAGTTGTGTCGGACAGAGAAAAATAAGATTCAGAATTTGAGGCTGATTTTCAATTTATATAAAGGATTTGAAGCAGTTGGAATAAAGTAAGTTTGTAATAGAGTAAAGCCTCGTTATAACGATCTTTAAAGAACTGACCGAAAAAGCGTTATAGAAGCGAAGGCGTTATATGCGAAAAAGGTACTTTGGTACGTTTATAAACAAATCTCTTTTATTTAATAGCGTCAATTATTAATTCATTATCGTCAGTTTATATACACTATACTTGGGTACGTCTCGTCAGTCTTAATCTTCAAAAGTAACCAGTGATCAAGCTCTTGAGCTTTCTCCAATGCCTTCTCTTGTAAAATCGATCCATTTACAGGAATTTGAGCCGCGAGTGATTGGTGAAGCCGTTCAAGCGAAATAAATTCCAAATTGTGATATCTTCCTGACTCTATACTTTTTTTCTTTTAGCAGCCCCCAGAACAGCATTCTCTTCAATGCTTTACGATCACTTAAAATTGAAGCGGGTAGTGCTAAACGGTGCTAAGTCCAATCAATCAAATTTTATAGGAGAGATGAAAAACCTATCTAAAGGAACAATTTACAATCGATTTGGTAAATGATTTTTTTATACGTAGGTGGATGGATCAGTTTAATAAACATTGTGTGAAAAAAAAGATGATGCTAAATGTGCATGTAATCTCTCTAGCAATCACCCCAGGTAAAGAGCTTCGCAAAGCCATTATACTAATTCACTAAGAAAATCTCTTCACGCGGTCCTATTAGTATCCAAAATCTTTCGTTTCAGGCATCACTCTTCTTATAAAGAATTGTTCTCCATACATCCCTATCCTTACTTACATCTTTTGCCTCCGTTACATCCATACATTTTTTTATATAGGCTCTTGTGTTTCTATGACTCCTTATATCTCTCTGCTTTAGAGTCTCATTCACACATTCCAATCATTCTTTCTTAGATCTACCTCCGCGTACGCTACCATTCACTTGACCTAAATATACTTGATTCGTTAAACGTTTTTCACTCATTCTCTCAACATGACCAAACCATCTCAGCAAATTTCTTTCACTCTTGTCAAACA